>QPKB01000008.1:33311500-33514000 GCA_003546025.1 Camphora micrantha | reverse complement strand
TCGAGTGTTTATTTCTGTGAGGGTCTACGTATTTAGTTTACTCCATCTTTGAGTGAAATTGCTTACTAAGTAACCGTAAGATGTTTAAAGTTGTTTATTCATGATATGTTATGAGTTTTGAAAAGCTCAGTTGTTCTTTGTTGATGGCGTTGCAACCTTGGTATTTTTGAAAAAAAAAAAAAGTAACTTGGAGTTTTGCCCGAGGACGAGCAAAAGTTAAGTGTGGGGGAATTTGATAAGAATGAAAAATGTTATATTTTTCTTCATTAATGTTTAGTGCTTTATACTTATTTGATGCCTAAATGTACTCAGTATTCTTGTATTTTTATTTAGGTGCAAATGGAGGTATTAATTGCAAAACGAAGCTAATTGGGCGACTTTAGACAATTTTCACATCGCTTTGTAATCTGTGCATAACTCTCTCATCTGAGCTCCAATTGAGATGATTCAAGATGCTATGGAACGCCAAGAAAACGATCTACAACTTTCATGTTTTGAGTTTTGAGAGATATCGGCTGCCTCAAGTTCTGAATTGCAAGAAAGGTGCTCATACTTGATGCTAAATGGGTGAAAAATCAAACAGAAGGGCATTATGGTAAATTTGAAGAAATCAGAAGTTCGTCGAAACATATCCAATATTGGGCTCATATTGTGGAGAACGAAAAATAGTGCAACTTTGATTCTTGGGTCGAGTCCAACAGAAGCCCGAATGAGAAGATATGGTCAGAAAAGAAGATTTTTACTAAATTAGAATTCACTTGATTAATTTATTAATTCCCATTTTCAATCCAAGCCACTTCAATTTCTCCCTCACATCACTCTCCTTCTCTGATTCAATCTCTCTTTCTAATGCTCCTTTTCACTTTCTAATCCTCATCCAACACAATCTACTCATACATATCTATGGGACCAGCCACTATTTTCTCTCCACCTCACCTTATTTCTCTCCTCTCCCAGCCATACATGCCTTATATAAATAACCCACACCTCTACAAATACAAGGGGGACGCCATTCACAGAAGCAACGAATTCACTCTCCATCCCACGTTTTCTCTCTCTTCTTTCTTTCTTTCTCCAAATTTTTTTTCCATTTAGATTATTTTGTTTTGCAAGATTAGCATGGCCATGCGTGGCTAATTTTCTTTAATTGGTTGGAGGAGACGGAAGCCTCGGAATCAATAAACTGTGAGATCTAATTTAATTTTTATTGTTCAGTTTATTCTTTGAGTATGGGTTGTTCTTCTATTCTTATTTTCACGATTGTCTCGTTTAATTACTAGGAGGCCTACTAGTTTATTATTCGTTGCAATTTAATGCTAAATTAGAAATCAAATCCGTAATTGTTTGATCCCTCTAATTTGCGAAGCAACTGATATTTAATAATTTACTGCATCAGTAATTGTTAGATATTAGGAAGAACACTTGGCTAAATTAAATGCAACCGCTTGTGCTTGTGTTGTTTAGATTCATCGATTTCTCTTATTTTTCATGCTGTTACTAAATTAAATCTATAGCGCTTGTCTTAGGTTGTTTAGTAATTAGGGTTAATTAGGGCGCGTGTTTTCTAATTAACTAATTAAAGAGGTGGGAATTTAATTCCAACGGTGAATATTCAAAGTGTTAATTGATTTATTTTTGCATCAATGATCAGTTCTGAATTTCCGATGGTGGATGTTAACTTTGACCAATGCTTGCTTATTTGATTGAATTCATTATTTTATTGCTCTTTATTTGCTTTTATTTATTTTTACTTTCATTATAATTAAAACCCCCCATCTTTGATCACATAGCATAAAATTTGGCTAAACACTCTCCGTGGGAACGATCCTTACTCACGCTACTACATATATTTTTAAGAGTAAAGGTTTTATTATTTTTGGGTGCCGGCGACAGTGACCTGGGTTCGGTCCCCGGCAACGGCGCCAAAATTTGGTCGTGCTGTCGCCGGCACCCAAAAATAATAAAACCTTTACTCTTAAAAATATATGTAGTAGCGTGAGTAAGGATCGTTCCCACGGAGAGTGTTTAGCCAAATTTTATGCTATGTGATCAAAGATGGGGGGTTTTAATTATAATGAAAGTAAAAATAAATAAAAGCAAATAAAGAGCAATAAAATAATGAATTCAATCAAATAAGCAAGCATTGGTCAAAGTTAACATCCACCATCGGAAATTCAGAACTGATCATTGATGCAAAAATAAATCAATTAACACTTTGAATATTCACCGTTGGAATTAAATTCCCACCTCTTTAATTAGTTAATTAGAAAACACGCGCCCTAATTAACCCTAATTACTAAACAACCTAAGACAAGCGCTATAGATTTAATTTAGTAACAGCATGAAAAATAAGAGAAATCGATGAATCTAAACAACACAAGCACAAGCGGTTGCATTTAATTTAGCCAAGTGTTCTTCCTAATATCTAACAATTACTGATGCAGTAAATTATTAAATATCAGTTGCTTCGCAAATTAGAGGGATCAAACAATTACGGATTTGATTTCTAATTTAGCATTAAATTGCAACGAATAATAAACTAGTAGGCCTCCTAGTAATTAAACGAGACAATCGTGAAAATAAGAATAGAAGAACAACCCATACTCAAAGAATAAATTGAACAATAAAAATTAAATTAGATCTCACAGTTTATTGATTCCGAGGCTTCCGTCTCCTCCAACCAATTAAAGAAAATTAGCCACGCAGGGCCATGCTAATCTTGCAAAACAAAATAATCTAAATGGAAAAAAAATTTGGAGAAAGAAAGAAAGAAGAGAGAGAAAACGTGGGATGGAGAGTGAATTCGTTGCTTCTGTGAATGGCGTCCCCCTTGTATTTGTAGAGGTGTGGGTTATTTATATAAGGCATGTATGGCTGGGAGAGGAGAGAAATAAGGTGAGGTGGAGAGAAAATAGTGGCTGGTCCCATAGATATGTATGAGTAGATTGTGTTGGATGAGGATTAGAAAGTGAAAAGGAGCATTAGAAAGAGAGATTGAATCAGAGAAGGAGAGTGACGTGAGGGAGAAATTGAAGTGGCTTGGATTGAAAATGGGAATTAATAAATTAATCAAGTGAATTCTAATTTAGTAAAAATCTTCTTTTCTGACCATATCTTCTCATTCGGGCTTCTGTTGGACTCGACCCAAGAATCAAAGTTGCACTATTTTTCGTTCTCCACAATATGAGCCCAATATTGGATATGTTTCGACGAACTTCTGATTTCTTCAAATTTACCATAATGCCCTTCTGTTTGATTTTTCACCCATTTAGCATCAAGTATGAGCACCTTTCTTGCAATTCAGAACTTGAGGCAGCCGATATCTCTCAAAACTCAAAACATGAAAGTTGTAGATCGTTTTCTTGGCGTTCCATAGCATCTTGAATCATCTCAATTGGAGCTCAGATGAGAGAGTTATGCACAGATTACAAAGCGATGTGAAAATTGTCTAAAGTCGCCCAATTAGCTTCGTTTTGCAATTAATACCTCCATTTGCACCTAAATAAAAATACAAGAATACTGAGTACATTTAGGCATCAAATAAGTATAAAGCACTAAACATTAATGAAGAAAAATATAACATTTTTCATTCTTATCAAATTATCTTGCACCTCCTCCACCAAATCAGCTAAAGTCCACAAATGAGAAGACTTCCCAGAACCCCATTGAATCGCAAAGAAAGAATCGCCTTCATTAATTACATGAAAGCCTCCCAAATGACGTAATTCACGGCAGCCCACCAATAAAGCATACATCTCAGCTCCATTAGAATCAACACAAGTCACAGCACCCGCAAAGTTCTTGACAATTTTTCCAGAAAAAACACGAATAACACCCCAAATGCCACCCATCTGAATATGCGGAAAATAACTGGCATCAAAATTTAGCTTAAGAAAACCATTCGGAGGAGGTTCCCACAACAGATTTTTTATTTAGAATAGAACGCCTTCCACCTTGAAAATGGACCAGCCAAGATCTAGTAAGAGCTTCTAAAGAAACTCCAACAAATTCAACTTTCCTAATGGCCCATTCCTAAGCAACCCAAATAACAAACTGAACAATCTCCTTAGGAGGTTTGCATTTATTTTGAAAAACTCTATTATTCCTCTCAACCCATAACTTCCAAAGACCAGCATATAAGGATAACCGCCATAGAAAGCGCCCACGAATAGAATTGCCCCTGAAACTCCACTGCTCAAAAAGCTCCTTAATAGAACTAGGCATGACCCAACACATCAAAAATTCTAATGATAGACGTCCACACTATGTGAGCATAGTTGCAATGGATCAAAAGGTGGGTCGTCGTTTCCTCATCTTGTAAACAAAGTGGACACCCGTTAACAACAGTAAAATTTCTCCTTCTTGATTGATCCATAGTAAGAATCCTATGTAAACGAGCTACCCAACAGAAAACCAAGATTCTTGGAGGAACCTCTTCCAACCTACCATCCGATCACCCACACCAATCAAGACATTGTAAAAAAGATTTAACTGAAAAATTCCCTTTAGCTTCAGCCTTCCAAATCCTAACATCTCTTCTCCCTCCAGAGATATGTCTTGTTAAGCAAAGAGAGAGAACTAACATACTCTGTCACCTCATGATCATGCAAATTTCGACGAAAGTGGAAACTCTAAACTCTCGATCCACCCACAAAATGAGAATTATCTGTAACAAAGGCCTGGGGGTTCCTATCCAAAAGAAAACGAGAAGGAAACTGACACCGCAGGTTAGCATTCCCACACCATTCATCATGCCAAAACTTAATTATGTTCCCATCATGAACATTGTACCTTGTCCACTTATTGAACTCTATCTTCACAGACAGAATTAACTTCCATAACCCTGAAGACTTATAACTAAGATCTAGAATGCATCATCCATCTCTTCCCACCTTTTACTTATCAATAAGGATTTGTCTCCATAAACCTTGATTCGAGTCACCCATTCTCCACAACCACTTTCCAAGCAATGCTTTGTTCATATCTGCAATAGAACGGATGCCCAAAGCTCCTTGCGCAATAGGTTTGCAAATAATCTCCCATCTACCAAATGATATTTTCTCCTCTCAACAGTATCATTCCAAAGGAAATCACGATGAATCTCCTCCAATCTTCGTATGACACCTTTTGGACATCTGAAGCAAGACAAAAAAATAGATAGGGATGCTTGAAAGAACTGATTTAAGAAGAGTAAGACGACCACCCAAAGAGAGATAGATACTTGCCCTTCCACGAACTTAGTCTTTTATCCAATCTCTCCACCACTGGATCCCATAAGCTTTTCTTCGGAAGCCCCAAGCACAAAGGTAAGCCCAAATGATTGGAAGGAAGCCTACCAACTTTATAGCCAATAAATTAACATGAGTGTCCTCTAGACATAAACCAATCAATTCACATTTCCCACAATTGATCTTAAGCCCTGATATCATCTCAAACCACCGCAGAATAAGCTTCAAACACTCCACCTGATCCAAAGAAGTAACACAAAAAATGATTGTATCATCCACGAATTGTAAGTGGGATACCTCATAATCAGCATTTTCAATAGAAAAACCGGAGATCAACCTAGCTTGATTAGCATGATTCATTAATGCAATGAGAGCTTCTGTAATAATAACAAAAAGCATAGGAGAGAGAGGATCGCCTTGGCGCAATCCTCTAGAACTACTGAAGAAGCCTTTGGGTGAACCGTTTACTAAAACAGAGAATTGAGCAGAAGAAACACAACTATGAATTTAGCCACACCATCGATGACCAAACCCCATCCGAGCCAACATATATTAAAGAAACCCCCAGTCTACCATATCATAGGCCTTCTCAAAGTGCCAACTTACAAACCAAACCGGGACGATGCTGCTTGTACCTAGAATCTATACATAAGCACACTATCTAAGATCTGTCGCCCATCCACAAAAGCCCCTTGGACGTCTGAAATGATTTCAGGTAACACTCTCCTTAAACGATTGGCCAAAACCTTAGCCAAAATCTTGTAAAGACTCCCAACCAAACTAATAGGTCTGAACTCCTTCAACAAAATAGCACCTTCTTTCTTAGGAATCAAAGAAATAAACGTGGCACCCAACTCCTTAGATATAACACCATTCTCATGAAATTCATTAAAGAAAATTTGGAACTCACCTTCTAGGATAGACCAAAGTGTTGAAAAAATGCAATAGGAAAACCATCCAAGCCCGGAGCACGATCCCCTCCAAGACTAAACACAGCCGTCTTTATCTCATCTTTAGAAAAAGGAGCTTCCAAAGAAGAAACACTAGCAGAAGATAAGCACTTGAAAACAATTCCATCTAACCTTGGCCTCAACCTCTTGCTGCCTATGTAGAGATGCTTAAAAAACTGAACAATCTCCTCCTCTATATCATTTCTAGAATCCCAAGCTCTTCCTCTAGAAGCAATAGAAGTAATACGATTCACCCGCCGACGAGCATTCACGATGGCATGGAAAAAGCCAATGTTACGATCTCCTTCTTTCAACCATTTATTTCTAGAGCGCTGCTTCCATTTAATTTCTTCTTGGAGAGTCAACTTGCAAAATTCTTCTTGAAGCAACAACCTATAATCCTTATCTTCCTCAGTAACAAACCCAGCTACTACTTTCATGTCTATAGATTGAATCTCATCAAGCAAATGATTTTTCTTATCTTGAATATTACCAAGAACTTCGTAGCGACAACACTTTAAGCTTTGCTTCAAAAATTTAAGCTTTTGAGCTAACTGAAAGCCCATCCATCCCCCCACTTGTTTTTAAGCCCAACATTCATTAACACACTTAGAAAAGTCCTTCTCAAGAAACCACATAAGTTCCAATCAAAAAGGAGGGGGACCCCAATCTTCCAACCCTGTTTCAAGAAGAAGAGGACAATGAACTGATACCAGCTTAGCCAACGCTTTCTGAAGACAATCAGGGAATAACTCCAACCAGCTTGTTGTAACTAAAAACCGACCTAGACGACTCAACACTGGATCATCCTGATTATTACTCCAAGTGAATTCTGCACCTCCCAGAGGCAAATCAACAAGATCGTATTGTCGAATCCAATCAGAAATATCCCTCATAGCTGTACTCATAACACAACCACCCTTCTTCTCACGAGGAAATCTAATAACATTAGAATCTCCCCCAAGAACCCAAGGTTTATTCCATTTCACAGCCACCTGACTTAATTCCAACCAAAAAGAAGCCCCATCACTAGCATTGTTAGGCGCATAGACCGAAGTAGCCACCCATTCTACATTTCTTATAACATCTTTGAACAATACTGATACAGAGAAACACCCTACAAACTCATCAAGCTTCTGCCACAAAGAAGAGTTCCAAAATAGTAAAATTCCTCCTGCTGTGCCTACCGAGGGACTCAGCACGAACTGACCATCAGGCAATGGACAATTGATCTAAAAACTTGAGCATTTATACATTCCATTTTAGTCTCTTGAATGAAAAAACACTCTCCTTTAGCTGATTGGAAAACCCCTTTCATAATGGCCCTCTTCTTAACAGAATGCAAGCCACAAATATTCCAAGAGACCAGCTTCATTATTCAACCAACTGCACACCCATTTTCCCATCACCGCCCTGACGATCATAGTTTATAGAAGTAGCCAGCTTCTCCAACTCCCTTTGGGTTTTTGTTTTTTTCCTACTTTCAGCATGCTCAATTTCCCTTCTGTTGTAGCATCTCCCGGATAAACCTTCTCATATCCCCTAAGTTGCCCTCCATAGAAATCCCCAGAATCTGAGCAATCTCCATCATTTTACCTTCAAAAATTCTATCTGCTTCATGATCTTCAGAAAGTATACCGATGCAATCAGTAGGTTGAGCTAAAATATCAACATCATTATCTTTCAACACCAACGCCTTAGCCTGTACATCAGGTTCGTCACACATCTGGTCATCTTCAACAGACAGAGCATCTTCATTTGATTCTGATTCTCCCCATCTGCCCACAAATTTGAAACTAGGATCCAAAAGAATGGGATTAGCAGTATCACCCAACATTTTCTCTCCATTTACAAGAGTGTCAGTATCGGCATGTATATCTTCTTCATAACCCGAACCACCAGAGCTCTCCTTTCCATGATCAGAATTTCTTGGAATTACAACATGATTAGTTTGGGCCTTACCAGAAAGCCCACTACTATTCTGATCCAAAAAACCCACTGTAGAATATATTAAATCTCGGCAAACTGAAGTTTGCCTAGGGGCAGAGAGGTCATATCGCAGCTTCCCAAAAATATCTTTAATAGTCGGACATACTTGCGAACTTTCTTTCCTCCCAGGAGATCATCTAAACTGAACGGATTCTGGAATTGCAGCACAGCCCTGATTATCAGCCAATGATCGCGAAATTCCCTGCTTAACGTTACCAATTCTTGCTACAAACTGCGCCTCCAGCTCCTTTCCCTTTGGCAAGTCCTCATAGCAGTTACCATCTATTTCCCCATTCCCTTTATCAGACGCGCAATCGAAGGGATTTTGAATAAATCCCAAATCCCCAGAAATCATGGCATGGTCAGCTTCCAAGAAATTTGCCCTTGCTGCTTCGGATTTCCAGTGACAGTTTTCCGGCGAACCAAGCTTCTCCGGCCATCTCTGAACCTCTTCCGCACTAATGGATATGGGAAAACGAACCCCTTCAACATCCATCACAAGAGTTACTGGCAAAGGCAAAAGAGGATCCCTCAAGATAAGGAGCCTAACCCTATCAACTCTCTGTTTTCTATTAGCTTCTTCATCTGTTTCGAACACCATACCTAGACATTCTCCCAATTGATGGAATACCATAGCATCCCATGCATACAAAGGAATACCCTCCAATCTAACCCAAACAGGTTTAAGATTAGGGCCCAAAACTTCAGACCATCGATCAATCCTTCGGAATAAAGGATCAAATGGAGCAGACCCCAATTGAAGCATCCGAGAGTGGCCTTCCAAGGATAATGGTCTAATCCAAACCAACATAGAACTTAGCCTTTTGACTTCTACATAATTTCTTTTACCTTAAACAGCCATGTCTGAATCTCCCTTTCAGAAACATCAAAACGTCTAATAGTAGCAACAAAGGAATTGCATGCTTGTTTTTTCAAAGACGTTACCAAAGACAGATAATTTCACCACCTTGAGATTTCCTTCTTCCTCAACCCATGTTTGGGAATCACATTTAGTGTTATTGTAGGGAACAGCAAGAAAGAAATGCTCCTTCCTATTTGTTGACACCACTCTGACTGGATTTCAACCATTTCTATCTATGTGTTTCGCCTTCTGAACTGAAATACGCCTCCCACCAACCAGTCTACAATTAAACCGCTGAAAAGCTCGGTTAGCATCCCACTCTGTTTTGTAACAAACAAACCCAAATCCTCTTGATACCCCAAAATATTTATCCTTCGGCAAGAAAACATCAAAAACAGATCCAGCTTCACGAAACAATGCATGCAAATCCCTAGTTGTCACCAAGGTAGTGAGATTAGAAACAAATAAATACCAGCAATCTCTGATCCAGCCTAAATTCGTCGCCATTCGTTTCATCTCCTCACTCCAAGGAAAGTAATCACTTCTTCTTCTTCACACAAACTAATTATTCAGAATCAAGAAATGACCACTTCTCAGGGGCCTCCTTCAACATACTATCAGTTTGTTACTGATTTCCTTGTGCCTGCTCGTAAATTCATGGCACCCATACCAAGGAGGGACCTTATCCTGTACACCAGGGCGATGGACCATTCTGTGGGAGCACTCCTGGCTCAGAAAAACGACGACGGACACGAGGTAACTCTCTACTACCTCAGTCAAGTCATGATCGAGGTGTTACACAATTACCCCCCGGTGGAAAAGGAATGCCTGGCCTTGATGTTCGCTCTGAGCAAATTACGACACTACCTAATGCTACAATGAAAGCAGCTGGTGTCAAGGATAAACCCACTTAAAGTACTGATGACTAAGCCGGGTCTGCTTAATCCTAGGATGGCCAAATGGGCAATGCTACTCTCTCAGTTCGACATCGAGTACGTCCCGCAGAAGGCTGTGAAGGGACAGGCACTAACCAACTTCTTAGCAGCACACCCGTTGCAGGAGGGATCTCAACTTGAGGAACCACTACAAAATGAAACTTCCTCTTTTGTACAAGCATTGATTACGCAGGAGGTACGCTGGCAGCTGTTCTTTGATGGAGAGTCTCGTACAACATTACATGGAACAAGGGCATCAGGTGTGGGCATCCTTATCATATCCCCCAAGGTGACCTTGTCATATCCCCCCAGGGTGATTTGATACCCCATGCATTCACCAAAACGAAGTATTGCTCTAACAATATCGCGGAGTATTAGGCTGTAATCGTGGGAATGGAAATCGCACTAGCAATGGGGATTAGACACCTGGAAATCTTCGAAGATTCCAAGCTTATAGCAAATCAGATCAATGGGGAATATGAGGTGAGAAAACCCGACATCCTGCCCTACCATCGGAGAGCGAAAACTTTAATGCTGAGACTCACATGTGACGATCACGCATATATCACGAAGTCTAAACTCGAAGGCCAATGCCTTGGCCAATATCGCAGTTGCCCTGGCTGTCCTAGAGGGCAGTTGTTGTGAGATCCTTGTCAAGGAAAGACTATTGATGCCAAATCTGGGAACCTGGGAGGCAATCGCGGATTGTGTCAGCGACAACACCATGGTTGCCAAGGTCAAAATCCTCCCTGCAAAGGAAGACTGGAGGCAGTCATTCACAAGCTTCTTTAAGTACAGGATCCTCCCAGAAGACACGAAAAAAAGAATTAGTGTCAGGAGAAGAGCCCCCCGGCTCTACTTCAATGAACCATCGGGACTCCTGTACTACAAATCATACAATGGAGTGTTACTCAGGTGCCTCTCCTCTGAAAAGGGAAGAAATATGCTTATCGAAATGCACAGCGGTGTATGCGGAGCCCATCAAGCAGGGCCAAAGCTATATGAAAGGGTGCAGCGACAAGGGTATTACTGGCCAACCATGGTTCGGGATTCAATGGAACTCGCCAAGAGATGCGAAGAATGCCAGAAGCCAAGAGATGCGAAGAATGCCAGAAGCACGTGAACTACATACACCGTGCACCCGAAGTTTTACATCCAACTGTCCCCTCTTGGCCTTTTGACATGTGGGGGATCGATGTAATCGAACCAATTACCCCGCCCTCCAGCCAAGGTCACAGGTTCATACTTGCTACTACCGACTATTTCAGCAAATGGGCCGAGGCCGTCCCGCTCAGTGAAGTGAAGGCGACAAATCTTATGGACTTTGTAAAGAAATTTTGGTATACAGGTTCGAAGTGCCGGGAAGAATCATCCATGACAATGGCCAATCAGTTCCGGGATTACCGCTTCCAAAGATTGTGTAGGAAACTTGGGCTCGAGAGCCGTCGCTCCTCCCCCTACAATCCAGCCGCGAATGGCCTAGCAAAAGCCTTTAACAAAACAATATGCAAAATCCTAAAAAAGGTGGTATCCAGGAATAAGAGGGAATGGAGCGAACGGCTACCAGAGGCACTATGGGCATATCGCACAATTATCAGAGGCCCAACAGGCGCAACACCTTTCTCCCTGGTATACGGAGCGGAAGCTTTACTCACAATTGAAATATAGCTCCCAAGCTTGCGCATAGCCATAAACGATCACCTGACAGAGAAGACAAAGGACATGCTAAGGATAAGAGAACTCGAGTTCCTAGATGAAAGACGGCTAGAAGACAGGCAAAACATCAAGCTGTATCAAACAAGAATTTCTCTGCCTTCGATAAGATGAAGACAAAGGACATGCTAAGGATAAGAGAACTCGAGTTCCTAGATGAAAGACGGCTAGAAGCCAGGCAAAACATCAAGCTATATCAAACAAGAATTTCTCTGCCTTCGATAAGATGGTCAGGCAAAGGTACTTCAAAAAGGGCAATCTTGTCTAAAGTCAGGAAACCTATGAAAATCACATTCAAGTCAACCGAAAAATTTGAGACTAAGTGGGAAGGACCCTACGTGGTAGATACCGTCTATACGAATGGTGCTTATCACTCAAGGGATGTAAATGGGACCAGGCAAGAACTGCCAATCAACGGCAACTTCCTCAAGAAGTATTATCAGTAAAAAAGAACTGGTGCTCTCAAAAGCCCATTTATCCATTAGCTTGATTCTCATTTTTTCCAATTTAAAAAAAAAAAAAGAGCACACCCTCGAAAAGAGGATATGGGTCGATCAGACCCGACGATGCCCGAATAAGGCAACTCTCAAGGAGAGTAACGCACCTAATAAGGGCATACGCCTAATGAAGGCAAAACAAACTACAAAGGGCGATTCGCTTGAAAAAAGGTGTCCTCGTCCGGAAAGGACGAAGCGGATAACGCAGTACCATTAAATGGGCAAACAACGCCCCGAAATTGGGATAAACCAATAAAAACGAAGTAGACAATACCCGAGCCAGCCAATGGCGGTAAAAACCCGATGAGGGTAACAATTCCCAAATCAATCAAAAGGTTGAACCTTGAAGGCATTGCCCATTCGGGAACAATGGAACCTCTCACCAAAAAAATAAAAAATAAAAAATAAAAAATAAAAAGAGAAACAGGATATGACATAAAGAAATATATACTTGCTTCATTACAAAAAGAGAGAGCAAAAGGGACAAGAACCCATACAAAAAAAAAAAAAAAAACAAACAAACAAACTGGGAAACCACAACAACAAGACATTGGAGAAGAGAGACGACAAGCCAGACTAATACAGGCAGCGACGGTCAAAGGATCCGACTAGCCCAGTCAAGGAGAGTCCTCAGACTCCTTTCAGCGTTTTGCCGAAACTCTCGACCAACAGCAGTATCAACCCCGGACCCCACAGGCAGCCCAAAAGGAACACCACGGGAAGCGGAACGACGCATTCTTTCAGCTCGTCAAAGGAACCCATCCATCTGGACAGCCATCTCCTGCTCCCAATCCTCCGCCGCAACAAGACGACCTGCACGCCCATTTCGACCTTGCAAATGGCCGCGGAGTCCGCGAAGCACCACCCGCGCCTCAGTCAATTGCTACTCTGCAGTCACAAGGGTATGGTTCAGCTCTACTAACTCAAAATGGGAGGTCAGGGACTCCCACTAGATCAAATTGATGACCAGAAGCTCATCCGACACCCCTTCCATCATCCCAACCACGCTCGCCCAATAGCTGAGCAGCCAGAGCAAGTTCTAGAAAAGAAGGGTGGGGTACCCAGTCCTACTTTAAAGTCCGAGATAGGGGACCAAGTACTCAGGCCCCCAACAAAACTCGTCAGTGGACCAGTCAACCATGTTACGGAAAAGAACCCACATATGGTCGAGTAAAAGTCTTGACGAGTATACCCCGAAGGGGAAGTGACCGGAACCACTCGATGTTCCATTAACTCCCCGGGGGGGAGTTCGACCCACTCTCCGATTTAGTACTGTCCTCGATGCCCAACATTGGGGAATAAAGAAGGCAGCAAATGACTAAAGAGAAGGCAGCAGACAACTAAGAAGGAAGACGCTTTGAAAATAAAGGCAAGAAGCGTTAGCCCCTTTATATAGGAGTTGCGGCTACCACGGAGGCAAACCTATAAGGCAAGACCAATCGCCCCCTCGAACCACGCGCACTAAAGAGAAGATGAAGCGATTGTTTGCTAGGCGCGCTTCGGCAACCGCGAAGGCAATCCTGATTTCACGCAGACGGAGCTTGAACGGTCACATCTGTGAGAGAAACCCGGGAGCCTCATTATGAAGTACGGCACCTCGATCCCCTAATCACGTAAGTGACAAAACCCCGTGGAGGCACTCGACCGTGCAAAAGGATGGCCCACCAGGTCACCTCTCCAAGAAACTCGGTGAAGGCACGGGTCTTGAAATAGGACCCTGCAAATGGATGGGCAACACGGGTCAAACGCCTGACTTTGTGGACCCACGAAGTCACGCACTCATGAAATCTTGCAGAGGCAAAGGTCTTGCACTCGACCTTGTAGAAGGATGACCCACCAGGTCACCTCCCCGAGAAACTCGACGAAGGCACGAGTCGAACACCCGACCCTGTGGAGGCATGGCCCACTAGGTTACGCAGCCGCGATACATCACGAAGACACGAGTCGGACGCCTAACCCTGTGGAGGCATGCCCCACTAGGTCACGCAGCCGCGAGACATCACGAAGGCATGAGTCTTGTGCCTGACCCTGCAGACGGATGGCCCACCGGGTCGCGTCAAGCAATTGCGAGTCTTGTACGCGACCCTACGGAAGCATGGCCCGCTAGGTCACACAGTAGTGAGACCTCGCAAAGGCACAAATCGAAAGCCCGACCTTGCGGAAGCATGACCCACTAGGTCACACAGTAGCAAGACCTTGCGGAGGCACGGGTGTTGCACGCAACCACAAGGATACAATGGTCGCGCGCTCGACCCTGTGGAAATAAAGCACACAGGGCAATCCCTAACACAACCCTAGTGCATGAGGTAAAAGGTGAACAGGAACATCAGTGGGTGTGGCAAACATGGAGGCAGAAATGGGGAGCTACAAAAAAACGTAAAAAGGAAATGCCAAAGATCAAACAAATCATCCCTCTATTATTTCAATCGCCCCAAAGAAAGCAATACATCTTCAATACAACCACGAGCCTCAGACTCTACAGACGATCTATGGCTAGCCCTGACTTCATCAAGGAAAGTAGGATCGGAAGATATCTTGCACAAATCAGCATTAACTAAACTCAGAGATTGCTCAAGCCCTTTCATCCGAGAAGCATCAAGCTCTAAGGAACACCGCCGGTCCTTCACCAACACATCAAGATCGACGGTCTCCTTTTCCAAAATCGCACGGCGAGATCACAAGCACTCCAACTGAGCCATCAGGTCCTCCGATTTAATAACTTCAGAGAGGTCAGACTGCTTTTGGTCAAGATTCTGTGAGGCAGATTCTAATCGCGGAGTACCCATAGCAACGCGATCACAATGGCATATTCAGACTCTATGGCCCCCTTTTTAGTAAGAAGAAGGGGCTCAACTACGGCCAACGCAAGACCCTTCTCGAGGCACGTGAGTTCAATACACAAAACCAAGATGCGCGCAACTTTAGATCCGATCGAAGAAAGGGACTCGCCAGAAGATCGCACTATCTAAAGCGGAGAAGCCACAATCCCTTCGTAGTAACCCAAGTCCTCTGCTAATTCAAATAAAGGAGACTGACGGGCCACGTCTAGGAAAGATCGAAGGACACCAACAGCCATCGATAAGCGACAAAGAGCAGCAGGAGAACTTCCCCCAAAAGAGGAAAGCGTCAAATCACAGCAAGGATCGCCTAAAAAAGGAGGAACGGAAGGAATCCCCTCCCCGGCGCGGGACCCAACCAGCGGAACTAGGGCATCGAAAACCTCCATTAGAACGTCGTCCCAAGCAACCAAAAAAACTGAGCTGGAAGCAAGACAAGGAGCCGGGGTCTAGGAGCCTTGGGAACATGAAGATTGGGTCTGGGCCAATGGATCTATCTCCCTTTCGCCTAATATTAAAAAAATCACACCACCACATGAGCAAACATATATAGAGAGGAAGAAGGCGAGCTGGGTAAAGCACTAGACCTCCCCCTACTACCCTTCTTAAAAAAAAAAAAGAACAAAAGCAACGACTATTAACAAACAAAAGGACAACAAAAGAAGGGAGATAAAGGAAGAAAGCGAAAACAAAGACCTGAAGACAGTCACGGAATAATGGAGGGCCGCGGAGAAGGAAAGCTCTCCCCTTCGCCCTCCAGGTAAGCATTGTGGTCCCCCGCCACAACCCCCCTTGCACCATCCGCATTAACTTCCTCGCCAGGCAACAAACCATCGGGAAGAGGTAAGGAGGAACCACCACCCTCTGATAAAACAGAGGTACCGACGACCACCCCCGCGGGGTCCATCAGGGCACGCAGGTCACTACAGGTCCATTCGGCGGCGTCAGGAAGATCCGTAGAATGCCGTGCGAGCGACCCACTAAAAGAAAGGGGAAGGCTGGCCGAACCCTTCAGGGCAGCCATGGAAGACCAGCACTTCTTTACCACAAGCATTCCTAAGAATCCAGCGCCTACGGCCTTCTGACTCCGTTTGATAGCCAAAATCTTGGCCCTAAGTATGCGAGGGCAACTAGCACCACTTATAAAGTTTGGGTCCTCACCTAATTGGAGATACTTTCCCAGTGAAACAACATACCACTAGAGATGGGAAGACAGGGTATCCCCAAAATCCCGTCCCGCCAACGAGGGATACAAGAAGTGACATCGGGTGTGCAGGGCAGGGTGAAGAGGGCAACAATGAAACACAAACCAGGCATAGAAGTAGTGCCCTGGATAACAACCGCTCAGATCAACGCCCCCCATGATGTGATCAACATTTTCACGGAGGTCGTGGCATAATTTCGCCACCATAGAAGGACACAGAGCCGTACGGGATCCCCACGCTAACTTACAAGCAGGAAGAAGTGAAGAAGACCTGACATTGTCGCCGTCCCAACCAGGAAAGATTGCCCGACAAAGCCAAACAGCGAGAAAGTACGCCAGAAGAGAACGAGAATCAGGATAGTCATGAAAAAAGCTTTCCATGTCTACAGTTAGCCGACGAAAAGAAGGATCGCCGAATAGAGATTGAAGGAACGTCGGGATTTCCCAACGTAGCCACTGGGTGTGAAGGACATCTCTCTTGGAACGAGACACGGCCTGGTCTATATGATAGTCAAATAAGGCGTCCAGGGTGGCGGCGAATTCAAGGGAATTCTTCCTCACATCGACAAACTCGTCCTCAGACGGGACGTACTCCTCGTATAAATCCCCCAAAATGGGTAAGCCGGTAATAGCTTGCATCTCTAGAAGCGAAAAACCAAGTTCCCCCACCAGGGTCAGGCAGGTATTACTAGCAGGACAGTAAGTCCCTAGCATTGTCCCGAAAGAATGAATAGGGATAGAGAAAAGGACGGTTGTAGATTGAATAGCCCCGAAAATCCCAACATCCCTCAGTAGAGGTTCAAAGATAAAAAGCACAAATTGAGACCATCGTTCCCAACCCGGCGCGGAATTCAAACAACCCTTTGGCTTCAAATCCCCCAGAAAACCACCGTCGGAAGTCTCCAGAAATAAGTGGGCGAACTAGGAAGGCAGGTCATCCAGGAAGCAAGGGAAGAGGAAGCGCCTACGCATAAATACAAGGGGAGAAAGAGGTTTTTCACCGCCAATCAATGCACTCCGATCCAATTCGTGCGTCTCCACCTAGTTAATGGAATCCTCCTCTCGAATAGAAGTATCACTGGAACCAAAAACGCGAGACGAATGGCTTCGGGCGTAAGGAAAGCACTGACCTTCCTCGGAAGTGGAACTATGAAGAATCGACTCCCTATGACGAATGGAATCCGAGCGACAATCCCCAAAGATATAATCGGTAAAAGGGGATGAAGTAGGGAATCCATCCGTCACCAACACGTCGTAATACAATAAGGAATGCGCTCGAGGAATCCCCTTCGTACGACCGGAGGCGCCGAGGAAAGATCCCCAGGGCCTGGATACTCTGCTCAATGTAAGGAACCGTGGCCTGGGGGGGATGGGGTGCTCCACCTGAGGCAGGAACGGTAGAAGACATCATAGAAGTAGGCTTCGGAATGCAAAAAAAAAAAAAAGGGAAACCCCAACCAGACACGGAATCCTTCGCCAGAAGATATGAAAAGAGGGGGAAAAGAAAAGAGAAAAGAGAAGAGAAAACCTTCCCTAACTGATCGGGGGGAGGCAATATGTAGACACGCCGAAACAAATGAGAACAAGGGTCCAAAATAAACTGCCAAATGGACCCATAAGTGGATCTTTATTCGGCAATATTGAAATAGGGAGAAAGGAGGCGTCTCACTTCTACTAAGTCAGCAAAGACACGGCTGACCCTGGAATCCTGTCTTTCCCTACCAGCAGAGGCAGAGAAAGAGAGAGAAGGGAATCGAGAAGGTCCTTCACCCGACGGGTCCCATCTCCACTGTATTGCCAAAAGCAAGAAAAGGAAGGCAGAGCAATGCGACTAACCTAGGGGAGCTTGCCTTCGTCTATAATCGAAGGCAGGAAAAGAGAAAGGTAGCACATGCGGAGTAGCCTATAAAAAGGAAAGGGGGCGCCGAGCCTAGGGGAGGTGTCATGAAAGGGATACTCTAGAGGGAAAAAAAACGTTCCAAGCCGTCTTCTTCGCCTCCAGAAAAGGTCATGCTATGTGATTTCTCTGTAAAAAAAGGAGTGCTGGCGGTCCAAATACCAGACAGACCAGACGCTTAGTGTAAACCCCGGGATCTCTAGTTGTTGAAATAGAACTGCCATGAGCACACCCATTTCTTCCCTCCTAGCTACCTTGCTTTCACTTCACTTTTAAGAGTATCATTTATTTAACTGTTTAAAACCAGGTGAGTAGATCTTCGAAGTATTGTTGGTGTGCATTGATCAAATTGATGTTTCTCCCAACTGGTAAATCTGTGTTTCAATTTGATGGAATATGATATTGATGTTTGTCTTTAAATCTGATTTGGTGTTTTGACTAAGTAAATACAATATTCATCTATAGTAAACCTTCCCCCTGTCAACATGTATACTATGATTAGGGAGTTGAAAATCCACATCTATAACTTGGAATCTATTCCAATGTTTTACCGATTGTTGGTAGCACAATTAGGATGTCATTATTGTTAAGTGATCCCTTAAACTGAGAGGAACCAGAACCAGTATTCAGATTGGACGATTTCCTATTCTTCAAAGAACAATTTTGTCGAAAGGAGGCGATCGGACCCAATGGCCCATCAGATGATGGATCTGAACCACAGATCTTCAAGAGGACCCATTTTCGACCAATGAGAACTAGGACCCATATGAGATGGGCCCCGTTTGGGCCACCATCCAAGCACTATAAATCAGGAGGCGTGGTTGAAGGGGTATATGGCTGCTTGGTCGGTAGGGCCCACCTGATCAAGTATCAGGTCCCCACATCTGGTAGGAGACCCAATGATGCAAGCCAGACAATAGGGTTAAGTACAGCTCATAGGCCCAATGGGACATTCAGTTATTTAGGAATCCTATTGAGTATTTTAATTTGTTTAGAATTAATATTAGCATGCTTCCTATTTTAGGCATTATTCAGATATTAGAAAGTATTATTGCTTAGGGATTAAGCCAACACTATATAAGGATGCCTGGCCTCATTGTAATGCAATGCTTATTCCAAATTAATAAAAGATTGCTTGAGTTTTCTTCCTGCTATGGACTGTTTTATGGTTTTACTCGTGCCCTAATGGCTAAAATCCATCTTAGATTCGATCAATCCCTAAGGAGATTGATCTACCGTCTAGATCGCGGATCCGCGCTGTGCCAAATTAGTATCAGAGCCGAAGAGCAATCACCAAGAAGACAACGGTCCTCCTTGGATTCCTATCCCATCATCACCATCCTTCTGCCATCTTCCACCATTAGAAACCATCATCATCTAGCCACCCGACCCATCAGAAAAACACATCCATTCCACTGCCGAACACTAAACCCATCACTTTCGCAGAAACCTCATTCCAACAAACCATTCTATCAAACCCAACCCCACAACAAAACCCTAATTCCCAAGTCCCAATCATAGAACCCACAATCTGTTCAATCCGTGTCACAATCACCAAAAAATACCTTCACTGACAGTCTTTGCCCCTCACCTAAGCCTCTTCAAATCCCAAACAGCCTAAACCCACTCGAAAACCAATATTCCTCACCGACAGCCCGAACAAATCGAACCCATCCCTGTCTAAGCACCAGCCGAACCCAACCTTGCCCACCAAACATCCCGAACCCAACTCCAATCCGAATCCACCGAACACCATCCACTCATCTCCCCAAACCACCGAAAACCCCAGTTCATCCCCATCTTCAGCACTCATCCATCCACTTTCGGAACTCTGTCCACTTCGGCATCCCCAACCCCAGCACAGGAAAAAAAATAGTAGTAGCAAAAGAGAAGAAGCGATAGGAAGGAGCCTTGAGTTGGAAGGGCATACCTGGCACCATCGATCATCATCTCCACTGCAACGAACAGCAGCCAGCAGCTAGTAACAAGAAGTCGAAGCCATCGCAGCACCTGGCCACTGTAGCATCACCCAGCTGCCGCCAAAGCCTATCCAGTTCGATTGCCTGCGTCGAGCTCCTGCAACTCCACCACAACCCGCCTTCTCGTGTCTCTCTCTCTCTATCTCTCTCTCTCTCCTAACTCTGATAAGCCTCCCCCATTCTTGTTTTTTTACACTGCACTGTAGTCGATAAAGGGGAAGACTCCCTCCCACGTGCCATTATCTGGCATACCTTGAGCCAGCCTCCTACTTGTTGGGCCTGATTTTAAGCCCGACCCGACCTAGAACCCGGTTAGGAGGCAAAAAAAAAACCCTCCCTTACCTTTCAGCCCAATTGATCCATATCAGCCATTGATTTTCAAAAGGTGATCTCTTGTTCCTCAACCTTCATCTACATACTCTTGACAATCAAATCTCTTCATAAAAAGTTAGTCCATTAAAAGAAAAATATTATCCTTCATGTTTCCTCTTGCCTCAAATCAATATAAGACACATTGAAGCCATTATATATCAGTTCATGTATGGAAATCAATATTTTGAGAAAGAGTTCTACTTTGAACAGTATATTAATTTAAATCAAGGAAATATAACCGCTGATGAATATAGCTTGCGGTATTAAGAGTAGGAATGTTTATCTGGCTTGAAGGAGAGAGATAAGAATGATGGAGCTCATTACATTAAAGGCCTTAGGCGTGGTATAAAGATGAATGTGAAATCGTGCCAAACTATTCATGAAGCACACAAAGAAGTTATCCGTGTTGAGCACATGCTTCAACAATCTCACATTCAATAATGTAAAATCTCAAGATGAAAAGTCTCAACAAAGACAGAGCTCATGTTGTGGAAAAACTTTTTGAAGGAAAAAATAATCTCACTCTTGTCATTCGCCAACTCCTCAATACAAATGAAAAGGAAGAAGAATGGAGACATGCTAAGAAATTTCACATACAGGTAAGAGTCAAAGATAAGTCCGCTAACTTGATTATTGACAATGTAGTGCAATAAATTGTGTCGCGCAAGAGGTCATTGACAAACTCCATTAAGCCTTACCAAGTCACATGGTCTAATGGTCATGTCATCTCCGTGACTCAAAGATGTTTGGTATCATTCATGATGGGCCATTATGAGGACAAAACTTGGTGTGATATCATTCATATGAATATTGCTCATTATTTTTGGGCGTACATGGCTTTTTTATCGAAAAGTGCACAATGATAAAGAGGCGAACACATATACCCTTTTGTGGAATGGAAAAGGATTATGCTCATTCCAATGAATTCAACAGCCCGATCTTCGTCTACATCATCACCTTCATGTGAAGAACCATAGAAAGAGCAACAAATTGAAAGAGAAGTCATGAGTGCACCAAAAGTGAAGACAAAAGACATCAAGGATGACATCAAAGAGAGAGTTCATGGCAAAGCTGATCTCATAGAAAATTCAAAACAAGTGCAAGATGATCAAGATGGTGTTAATCAAGAGCCACAAAAGATAGAAGAACAAGGACGAGCAAACATTGAAGACTTTCATCGAGTCAGCAAGGAAAGTGAACATCCGGTAGATTTAATTGTAATGTCATTTCCAGAAAATTCAATTGGGTCATCGGAAATCAAATCAATTGTCCAAGCGGTTTCACATGAAGATCAAGTAGTTGAAGTTCCTCACATTGACTTCATTTTTGGGGATCAACGATGGATATTCAATGATCATGATCTGTTTGTGCAGAGGCAACACCTGAAGCATCTAATGGTAAGATCACACATCCGAGCCCAATGCAAACATCAGAAGAAACGACACCTCTCTTCTACTTCTAAATGGAGAAAAAGACTACATGAAGCTTGCAAGACACAAAAAGCAAATGAAGATCGCAAGAACATTCTGAAGTTTGTGTGATTGATTTTCAACCCAGGCACACATTTTTAAAACTTATGGTCGGATTCTCTCCCGTATTATCAAGCTGTCAACTCGCCGGAGTCGATTTTTTTTTTTTTTTTTTTTTTCAAGTGAGGGAGAATTGATGTAGCCAGACAATAGGTCGGCCAACCCATTGGGCCCAGCCCATAGGCCCAATGGGACATCCAGTTATTTAGGAATCCTATTAAGTATTTTAATTTGTTTAGGATTAATATTAGCGTGTTTCCTATTTTAGGCATTATTCAGATATTAGAAAGTATTGTTACTTAGGGATTAAGCCAACTCCTCTATATAAAGATGTTAGGCCTCATTGTAATGCAATGCTTATTCCAAATTAATAAAAGATTGCTTGAGTTTTCTTTACGTTGGCTGGAATCCGTCTTGGATTCAATCAATCCCTCGGGATGTTGATATACCGTCTCAATCGTGGATCCGGACTGCGCCACCGAAGGGCGACCCTAGTGGTGGTGGACCCATGTGGAGAGGGCCCCGTTTGGCCAACCATCTAGTTGCCATAAATATGAGAAGCGTGACATGCCTGAGATCTATCGAACCTTGTTTTAACTTTGCAATCTTTCTAAATTTGCATATAGCCCCTACTGTTTTATACAAATTATTGTGGAACCTAGAATTATTTATTTACAAGTTTCTTCGGGATTCTAGACTCTGTATATTAGTGTAAACTTTCCTTAATGATGGGTGATTCAGAGTTAAGGTGACCAATTTCAACAATTAAACACTAGCACAATAACCCGTGCTGGGCACGAGAATGTTCATATAATGGAAATCAAATATTCATACAATTGAAAATAAGCATTGACGCGAATGGCGGCCAAAATACAATGCACAACAGTAAACTTTTAGAACGAAAAAAAAGAAGAAGAAAATATATGGCAGTACATATGAGTCTTGAAATGCGTATATTTTCATACACAATTTGGACCATTTTAAGACTTATCCTTTCAAAAGAACCTATTAGTGACAGATCAGGATCTTATACATTTTGGAATCATTGCAGGGTTTTCATGCATATTTCTCTTAAAACTTCACAGTTTGCATAAAAACATGAAACCTGCCATTTTTAGAATTGCATTTTTTGGAAAGTTTGTGAAAATTATTTTTCTCGTGAAATAAATCAGATTTTCATCATCATGAGTCCGTTCACATAAAATCATAAGAATGATGTGCATTTTCATAAGAGATGGTTCCATCTGACTTTTTATCAAAAAATTTATTTTACATCAAATGCTTCTCTTTGTTTGCAGATAATCAATGACATGGGTCCCATTGGCAAAAGATTGAGGCTAAGGAAAGAAATGGTGAGGAAAAGGAGGAGAGGAAAAAAAAATTTGGAAAATTGGAATGGAAATGGTCCCACATACATGCGTTGGGTGTCCATGATAAGGAAAGGCCCACTCTCTTTGCACATAATTTCAAGATTATCTTTTGCAAATCCCCAAAGAAATTCAGGAAAGGAAGTACAAGTCTAGAAGATTATTTGCACAAGTGATATGCATGAGTTGGACGTCTGTATATGAGTTGAGATTGACTCAAAGGCGTTGCTGGAATTCAAGATAAAAAAATTCTCCAATTATTCCTCACAATCTCAAGACAAGGTAAGACATGTGTCAGAATGGAATGTGGAATTGTAATGGAGACAATGTAGGAAGTAACACATGTTATGTACGGAACGTTCCAACTCAAAACCAGCACTATTCATGTCACGACAACATTTTGTTAGGGCCTAACATCATGCAATTTGAAGAAAGATTAAAATGCAAAGGGTGTTGCCAACTTTGAGCATATATGGTCAAATAATGATGGGACCAATGCATGGAGAATATTTTACATTCCAGCCCAACTACCATTTGATGGCTCACGGCCATGCTTATTTGGTGGGTCCTACCTCATGCACATTCTTGTGGGGTGAACTGTGCACAAAATTTTCATCACTTGCAGGGCCAAGTTGAGTTGATTTGGTAAGAGTTTATATTTGGCAAGTGGGTGCACAAAGAAATTTTCAAATTTGAAGGCAGAAATTTCTCTTCAAAAGATCCTAGAAGATTTGCAAAATTTGAGATAAAGAAGGGATGTGTTACCAAAGTTAGTGGATTGCATGGAGAAGTATCATGGTGACCCAAATCCTACTTAAAGGGGGCTTGGACGTGCACTTTCCCTTATGGATGAGATCCCCTCTTCTATGTCCCTTCCACTCCATATATCTCCATCTTGGTATCTTCTTCTAGTTGGAAAATCAAGCTAACAGTCTTCTTGAAGAGCTTCAATGGTTTCTTTTGGTTTTCTGCTTGGCTTTGTTTTCCCAGGTGTAATTCTTAGCTTAGTTTATTTTTGGCTCATCTAGTAAGGATCTTTGCTGGTTCAATACAATTTTCCTTTAGCAAAAAAAAAAAAAAAAAAGCTTCAATGGAGAAAGGAAGAAGAGAGAGATATATGGAGTGGAAGGGACACAGAAAAGGGGATCTCATCCATGAGGGGAAATGCAGGTCCAAGCCCCCCTTTAAATAGGGTTTGGGTCACCCTAATTCTTCTTCATGCAATCCACTAACTTTGGTAACACATCCCTTCTTTATCTCAAATTTTGCAAATCTTCTAGGACCTTTTGAAGAGAAATTTATGTCTTCCAATTTGGAAATTTCTTTGCACACCCACTTGCCAAATAAAAACTCTTACTAAATCAACTCAACTTGGCCATGCAAGTGATGGGAATTTTGTGCACAGTTCACCCCACAAGAATGTGCATGAGGTAAGACCCACCAAATAAGCATGGTCGTGAGCCATCAAATAATAGTTGGGCCGGAATGTAAAATATTCTCCATGCATTGGTCACATCATTATTTGGCCATCTATGCTCAAAGTGGGCGACACCCTTTGCATTTTAATCTTTCTTCAAATTGCATGATGTTAGGCCCTAACAAAATGTTGTCGTGACATGAATAGTGCTGTCTTTAAGTTGGAACGTTCCATACATAGCATGGGTTACTTCCTACATTGTCTCCATTACAATTCCGCGTTCCATTCTTTGACACATGTCTTACCTTGAGGAATAATTGGAGATTTTTTTATCTTGAATTCCAGCAACACCTTTGAGTCAAACTCAACTCAAATCCAGACATCCAACTCATGCATATCACTTCTCCATATGTGCAAATAATCTTCTACACTTGTACTTCCTTTCCTGAATTTCTTTGGGGATTTGCAAAAGATAATTTTGAAATTATGTGCAAAGAAAATGGCCTAACACGTGTATGTGGGACCATTTCCATACCAATTTTCCAATTGTCTTTTTTTTTTTTCCTCCTCTCCTCCTTTTGTTCACATTTTCTTTCCTTAGCCTCGATCTTACCTATTTTCACAATTGAAAGTAGGTAGAGTAGAAAGGGAATATGAGAGGTGAGGTACAAAAAAATGGTAGAATATGCAGAAAAGGAGAAGTGGATAGAAAGGAGTTTTACAAAAATAAATAAAATAAAAAAACAAAAGAGGAAAAGTGGGGAATAGACATGGGTAGTTAAATGATATAAAATAGGTATTGCATGGAATAAGAAGTGGGTAGTTAGAAGGGATAATGGAGGAGAGAATAATAACTTACTGTCAAAATTGTAAGTAACAGTCCAAATTAGATTGAAAATGCTTGACTTAATATAGTATAATTTGTTAAATTCTGGTGTTATGATGTTTTTGCCGTTTGGTTAAAACTTGTAAGCCTGTGGTAAGATGCAATTATATCTGCATTATACATAAACTTTGATGAAGTAGCTTATCCTATCAAAATAATTTGGGATATTATCCTTACGACAGGTACCAAGATGGTAAGGGAATGGGGCAGATGAAATCAGGAACAACAGTAAAGAGGCTCAAATTATGAGGGCATCTAAATTGGAAAACATTAATGAAGGTTGTTTTCAAAACATATCTGGACATACCCTTTGGACACCCCTAGATGCACCAGCACATGAGGCTACGAGATGGATTTTGACATGGCTTTTAGGCCATCTGCGTAATTTTTCTTACTCTTAGGTTAGTTGCACTTTGTTTAGCTATAGGTCAGTTGTTCGACTTAGAGCTGGCTTGTAGGAAGCGTTGCGGAGGCAGCTTGGGGCCGCGGATCTTAGGTGAGGGTTGTGCTTGCAGTGTCAAATAGGCATCGGGCCTTGCATTGAGGGTTCGTAACCTTTGGGGGTACCTTTGGTGTTTTAATTATTTCAGTTGTACTGCCTTTGTTGGCCTTTTATTTCTGGGTTGTAATTAATATACATTTTTATATTGTAATTGTAACATTTTGGGTAATGAAACATCCTGGTTACTGTCTTGCTTTGTATCTCATGGTTTCATGATTTCATGTCTGATGATGTAAGATATTTTGGAAAGCATGAGATAAACGTTTGGTTGTGACAAAGAATCCGAGAACCATGGACTTTGGGTCATAATGCCACGTAAGTGTGTGTGTGTGTATAAAAACGCCCCTCCTAGTTTGGCCCATTGGAATGCATGATGATCATGGAAGTCCATTGGATGGAAAGATCCATATGAGGCCTACCTACATGTAAAATCTTGGGCCCAAAAGATCATCCTAACATTTTGATCCATTGCCCTAAAATTAAATGGTTTAGAGGCATCATTTTATTATGATTTCAATCCAACGGTGAGGAAAAGTTGGGTGAATGTCAAACTTGGACTTGTGACTATTCATTGGGGGTTGGTGTGTGTGAAAAGACTTGATTGACACAACATGGGACCTATGACCAAAAAAAAGAGGGGCGCAAAAAGGGGCGTTTTTAAAGTGGGGCGTCTTATTGAAGCTATAATCAGTCTCATAAAAATGAAACAAACATTTATGGCTGGGGTTTTGCGAAGTTTATTACGAATGTTGCCACATCCTAGAACTTGTTCCATTTATGTGAGATTCACTGGTCCAATGGCTTCATTGGTAGAAAAAATATCTTATGTTTTCTTATAAAACTATAGCTTTGTAATATTGGCACAACCTAGAACTTTGTCCATTTATGTAAGATTCACTAGTCCAATGGCTTCATTGGCTGAAATAACATCTTATATTAAAGTGTTTAAACTAGTGCAGAACTCCAACTTACAACCACCAACTAAAAAGAAAAAAATTACACAAAACTCTATCCACAGCATATGTTCTAAAGCCAAGTAAAAACAACTTACTACTTTCCAACAAAATTTTCTCAATTTAACTTGCTATAGCGAGCTAACAAACAAGCCTAAATTCATGTTTCTCCAAATTCATCCATCCAAGCACCAATCAAATTAGAAGAGAAAGTAATGAAAAATACTAGGAATCTCTAAATTCCATGTGAGTTAACTAATAATTTGCCACAGATAATGCTTCGAGACCCATGTTTCATGCCTGATAACACAATCAAGTAGGCAACAGCAGAAACATGGTCCAGTCACCAGTGTATGAATGTTTCTCGCTTTTCTACACAGGGATTTCTCCCAAGTTTGTACCATTTAACCGAAAGCCTAGTGCTTGATATGTTGATAGAAATTCATAAATAACAAATTATGGCAAGAAAAATTAAATGTCGACAAGCTTTCTAGATGCAATTTAGCAGATCCCATGAAAAAAGGTTCTTTCTAACAATAATGATATAAAAGAAATTCACATACAGCATTTTCTGAAGAAAGGAGAATAAAGAGTAGGTGCAATGCATCAAACTTCATGGCAGTATGCAGCAAGGCAAACTGTCGAGATACTGTGACCACCTGAAATAATGAGCAAGTTAATTTCTCAGTCAGTGCTAACTATTTCGACATTTATTGTAATCTAGAAAAGAATTGATCACCAAGTGCAGTGCAAGAAGCAAAAGGTGTATTATTACAAGATAAAAAATTTAAAAAAAAAAATGTCATAAGAAAACCCTATGCCAAAGTAAATCAACACATACCATTGAAATCAACTCTGATCGAGATTCAACGTATATGATGCCATGGGGTAGTTTGCTTAGCATTAACTGCAAAATTTTCATAGCAAGCTCCAAAGTTGGACAACCTTCACAACAATAGAGTCCATGCATCTTAGTCAGAAAAAAATAATAATAAGAATGGCAACTTCAGAATATCCTTTATTTTTTTATATAACGGAGGGTGTCCCAGCCCTTTAAGCCGGACTAATCCCTATGAACCCAAGGGGAGCCGGCCATATATCCCCCGTGGCCCCAGTATGGTAGCGCAATTTCGAACCCTCAACCTCCAAGAGCAAACTGTGGTCCTAGGCCAACTAAGCTACCCCTCAGGGTTAATATATTTCATTAAATACAAAGATAAAATTGTAATAGGAACAAACAAAAACTTTTATCGATATGTTGTAATAGGAACAGATAATTGTGTCCTGTTATGGGACAGGCAAGGTTGGACAGCCATGTAATGCACCAAATAGACAAAGCAATTTTCAGGCCTAGGATTTATGGTGATCACCTCAGTTTGGGGACAAGGATACATTAAAATATAAGGGCTAATGCTTTCATTATGTTAAATGTAAAAAGAAAGACCAAAAGAAAGCTGTCTGGACTCAGTCAAATTAAAAACAATGGAAGGACATCAATCAATTTCAATCAGGATCAGCAGATACCATCAGGCAAAGTAGAGCAGTGAGGTGCAAATACACTCAATGCACCAGAATAGTACAATGTCGAGAGTCCATCTTCAGAAGCAGTTGCGACCAAAAACAAAAACTCATAACATTCTTCGCAAAACGATAGGCCCGATCTGCCTCTGTTGTACAAATGGAGTCAAGGAAATACAAGATACAAATAAGTGAAGTTGCTTTACATTTAAAATGAAAGAAATATAAGCCCACAACAGGTATTTCCAAGCAAAACATCCAATGTCTGTAATTGAAGAATTTTCAACTAATTTATTTATTATAGGTGTCTCCAATCAAAGAAATTAAACCACAAACATCTCTAATTGAGCATCACTAATACACAAAGTAAAATAAACATAGTTTGTGGTCTCTGTAGAGAAATAAGTAAATAAGTTACAGATTTTCATTTATAGGGCTTCTATGTATTTACAGAATACTACAAGGACTAATATTTATTATTGTATTTCTATTAAGATGAAATAAGATGGGTCCATGGTGTCTAACCTAGAGCAATACGACTGTTTTTTCTCCTCCTCCCCTTCTCTTTTTCTCTAACTATTCTATTCTCCCTCTCTTCTCCATAAAACCTTAAAATACTCCATTGATTTTCATTTCTTTAAGGTTTAAGAAGACAACTTGGTCTCAGAGAGGGAGATGGAGTGTTTGAATCCCAAGGTTGTTGTGCCTTGTATTCTCCCACGGAGGGTGTGATTCCCATGCAAAGCCCCTATATTCTCCCATGGAGGGTGATCCCATAAAGTCAAGTCAAGTCAAGTTAAACATCAAATCAAAAGCACTTTTTACCACAACTCCCTCCATCTTTTCCAAAAAAAAAGTCAAAAAGCAACTACATTTATTCGCTAGAAGACAAAAAAAAACTCCATTTCTCCATACAAAAAGTCAAAAATATTTCATCACAAACAACTAAAAACAAAATACCATCATAACCCACTTATATTTTATTCTCTCTTTTTATTTCACTTCATTCCACTTTATTTTAAAAGTAAAATGCCAAGCGGGCCCTAAAGGAGCTCGCACATTCGAGGGGTGTTGTAACCTAGATATACATTGTAACTCCATTCTCTATCAGCTTAAGCTTTAAGAGGAAGCCGGCACAAGCAAATCTCATCTGGCACCAAGTTGACTCAGGCAAATCAGATCAATGTGTTAAGCTTGGCCTGTTAAGCTTGGCCCATGGCCCATGAAGGAACCCAAGGGCCCATCAGTCAATCCAGTCCAGCAAGTTATAACTCACGTAGATTTGTTTTGGTCAATGTAGAGACAACTGTACATATTTTAGTAATTGATTGCTTTCCTAACTTAGATTAGTAATTAGTGTAATTAGCTAGTTTCCTATGTAAGAGCCTTGATTAAGGCATGTATATTCCTATATATTGGTGATCATTCTCCAAGAGAAGACACAACATAATAAAATCAGTTTCTAAGAGCTCTCGTTCCATTCCTGGATTTTGCAATTGTAAGAATGACATGGTAACAGAGCCAAGTCCAAGAAAATCTTGTTTTTTGATCTTACATAGCACTTAGGCATTAAGGATAGAGAGAAATCAATCTCTCTTGTGAAGATCGACAGATCAAGGATCTGTTTCAAGGAGTTCAGACGCTGCAACAGTTTCTTCCTCTTGGTGGCCCACGTCTAATCATCAAACCACCATCAGAAATCTCTCCAGACATGGTCGCCTGGATTTTCTAAGAATATTGGAGATTTTTTCACAATTTTTCAGCACTCCCAGTATCTTCTCACAGCACAGCTTGTTCTTAGCATTTAGATTTCATCTCTTCACTGTTGTTGGAATTTCTTTGCAATCAAGATTGAAGATGGAAAAATCTGAGGTTACCTTGATCCGATTCACGGGAAAAAATTATCCCGCCTGGTCGTTTCAGTTCCAAATTTACCTTGAAGCTAAGGAATTGTGGGGTTATATATCTGGATCTGACCCTAAACCCAAGGAAGATGAGAAGAAGATATCCGCCTGGCTTACTAAAGATGCGAAAATAAAAACATGGATACTGGGTTCCGTCGAACCACATCTGATAATGAACCTCAAACCTTATCTCACTGCTAAAAATATGTGGGGATATCTGAAGCAAGTGTACCATCAAGATAACTCCGCACGTCAATTTCATCTGGAATGTGCGATTGCTGAATATGCACAAGGAACATTGTCCATCCAAGACTACTATTCAGGATTCCGAACCCTATGGTCGGAATACGATAGTATTAAGTATGCAGATGTGGCTCCCGACGTTCTGATCGTGATTCGAGATCTTCAGGCCTCTAGTCAGAGGGATCAGTTTTTGATGAAACTGCGGAATGAATATGAAAGTGTTCGATCTGCCCTGATGAATCGGACGCCACTACCTTCCTTGGATGTATGCTTCAATGAACTTTTACGAGAAGAACAGCGCATTGCGACCTCGGCTCATATAGCGCAACAAACGACTGAGAGTCTGAGACCTATCCAGTTGCGTTCTCGGCTAATAAAACTTCTCAGCCTCCGCCGCTCGACTTGAGCAAAACGCAATGTTACAGTTGTCAAAAATTTGGGCACATTGCAACTCAATGTAAACAGAAGGTCTGCAGTTACTGTAAAAAGTCAGGACATATCATCTCTGAACGTCGCCGCCGACCCCAACGTCCATCACCACAGCCTCAGACTCCATAGTATCAGCCTCCGCATGCGTATGTTGCTTCTTCGGTTATGCCTGCTCCTACATCTGCGCCCTCACAGCCCGGTCCCTCATCCTCTCTCACTCCTGAAATGGTTCAACAGATGATTATCAATGCCCTCTCTGCTTTTGGTCTCTCAGGTACATCCCCTCCATCTTCTACTTGGTTTCTTGATTCCGGGGCGTCTAATCATATGACGTCTTCCCGTGCACCACTCTCCAACGTGCAAAGCTACAATGGCCCTCTTCAAATACAAACTGCTAACGGGGGCCATGTTCCCATTACTGCTGTCGGTGACATCTCTAGTCCCATTCCATTGCAAAATGTTTATCTATGTCCAAATTTAACTTCCAACCTTTTGTCAGTCAGGCAGCTTGTTGAAAATAATTGTAATATCTCTTTTTCTTCTTCTGGTTGTGTTGTGCAGGACCAGATGTCCGGGAAGGAGATCGCGAGGGGGCCTAAGTGTGGACGCTTGTTTCCGCTGGATTTTTCAAACCTTTTTAGGAATAAATTTGACAATGATGTGTTTTGTTTTTCCATTCGAGATAACTGTCAATTGTGGCATAAAAGACTTGGGCACCCTAATTCAAAGGCTTTGTCCCTGATGTTCAATTCTGGTTTAATAAATAAAACTGCTGGTTTATCTTCTTGTGTGCCTTTTGATTGTGCTACTTGTAAATTAGGAAAAAGCAAAACCCTTCCTTTTCCTATTTCCACTTCACACAGCACTCAGATTTTTGCTTTGGTTCATAGCGATGTATGGGGAATTGCTCCAGCTCTTTCTCATGCTCGCTATAAATACTTTGTGACTTTTATTGATGATTTCAGTCGGTTCACATGGGTTTACTTTCTGCATTCCAAATCTAATGTTTTTCATGTTTTTAAAATTTTTCTGGCTTATGTTGAAAATCAATTTTCCACCTGCATTAAGATCTTGCGATCTGACTCAGGCGGGGAATATAAGTCATCTGATTTTCAACAGTTTTTGCAAACCAAAGGTATTATTTCTCAAAGAACTTGTCCTTATACTCCACAGCAGAATGGAGTCGCTGAAAGGAAAAATAGACACCTCCTTGATGTCACTCGTTCCCTTCTCCTTGAATCATCAGTTCCTACCCGTTTTTGGGTTGAGGCTTTGGCTACTGCCGCTCATCTCATTAACCGCATGCCATCATCTTTGATTGACAATCAGAGCCCATATTATCGTCTCTACAAGACATCTCCATCTTATGATGATCTTCATGTTTTTTGTTCAGTTTGCTTTGTGCATTTGCTTCCTTCTGAACGGACCAAACTTACAGCTCAATCCGCTCAGTGTGTTTTTTTAGGATATGCACCCTTCCAAAAAGGGTTCCTTTGCTATGATCCACACATTCGTCGCATCCGTACCTCTAGGAATGTCGTTTTTTGTTTAAAACGAGTATTTCTTTCAAAAACACCTTGATCCTCCGGACGACTCCTCCTTAGTTTCCTTACCTGGTTTTTCTGATGACACATCTATTGTTCGATTTTGTTCAGCTTGGCCTGTTAAGCTTGGCCAATGGCCCATGAAGGAACCCAAGGCCCATCAGTCAATCCAGTCCAGCAACAACTGTACATATTTTAGTAATTGATTGCTTTCCTAACTTAGATTAGTAATTAGTGTAATTAGCTAGTTTCCTATGTAAGAGCCTTGATTAAGGCATGTATATTCCTATATATTGGTGATCATTCTCCAAGAGAAGACACAACATAATACAAATCAGTTTCCAAGAGCTCTCGTTCCATTCTTGTATTTTGCAATTGTGAGAATGACAGATTTAATCCTAATTTTGTGTATCACAGACGGCACACAGACGCGCCTCCCAGGGATTCCCCTCCAGATCTTCCTCCCGCAACTGGTCCCCCTCCGGCATTTGGTCCATCTGGCCTTCCTACATTGCGTCGCTCCACTCGCATTTCGGTACCACCCGACCGCTATGGGTTCTCCCATACGTCCTTAATGGCTACTTTGTCCTCTTCTTCCATTCCCCAACCCTATTCTCAGGCTGTGCAGGACAAATGTTGGAACCAGGCTATGCACGATGAATTGGCTGCTTTAGAGAAAAATCATACGTGGGATATTGTCCCCTCTCCTGTGGATGTCAAACCTATTGGCTGCAAGTGGATTTTTTCTCTCAAGTTAAAATCAGATGGCACTTTAGATCGATATAAGGCGCGCCTTGTTGCTCTCGGAAATCGGCAGGAATATGGCATTGATTATGATGAAACTTTTGCTCCCGTTGCCAAGATGACCACTGTACGCATAATCCTTGTTGTTGCTGCATCTCAGTCTTGGCTTCTCTATCAAATGGATGTCAAAAATGCGTTTCTTCATGGTGATCTCAAAGAAGATGTTTATATGCGTCTGCCTCCGGGGTCCTCCTCTGGGAAAGGTATAGTTGCTAAGCTTCGTCGCTCTCTCTATGGTCTGAAGCAAGCTCCTCGCGCATGGTTTGAGAAATTTCAGGCTGCTCTTCTCCGCTTGGATTTTCATCCGAGCCAGTATGATCCTTCTATGTTCTTACATCGTGCTCCTTCCGGGATTACTGTGCTACTGGTCTACATTGATGACATTGTCATTACTGGTCCCAATGCACAAATGATTCATGAACTCCAAGCTTCTCTTCATCGGTCGTTTCAAATGAAGGATCTCGGCCCCTTACACTATTTCCTCGGTCTTGAAGTTCATCAATCACCATCCGGTATTGTTCTCAATCAGCACAAATACACAGTTGACCTCATTGACTTAGCTGGCCTGACTACTTCCGCTCCAGTCGATACGCCGATCGAACTAAATGTCAAGCTCAGTAAAGAGGAAGGTGACCTTCTTCCCGATCCTACCGCATATCGCCAGTTAGTGGGTAGCTTGATCTACCTCACGATCACCAGTCCTGATATCTCCTTTGCGGTCAACCTCATGAGTCAGTTCATGACTGCTCCTCGTCATCTTCATATGGCTGCTGTTCGCTGCATCATTCGGTACCTTATTCGCACACCGACTCGCGGGTTGTTTTTTCCCTCCAACAATCCTCTATCTCTCAAAGCTTATTCAGATGCTGATTGGGCTGGTTGTCCCGATACTCGTAGATCGACGACAGGATGGTGCATGTTTTTGGGTGATAGTCTGATTTCTTGGAAATGCAAGAAACATGACAAAGTTTCCAAATCTTCTACCGAGGCTGAGTACCGTGCTATGTCTGCTGCCTGCTCTGAAATTCTTTGGCTCCGCGGTCTGCTCTCTGACATTGGATTTCCCGCAGAAGGAGCTACCCCTCTATATGCAGATAATACCAGTGCCATTCGGATTACTGAGAATCCAATTTTTCATGAACGCACTAAACACATCGAGGTTGATTGTCACTTCATACGCGATGAGCTTAAACGTGATGTCATCAGCCTTCCACATGTCTCCACTGAGCTTCAGATTGCTTGCTGATATTCTTACGAAGGGTTTTCCCCAACCACGCCATCAATTCTTGGTTGGCAAATTGATGCTCGTTGATTCCCCCGCATCAATTTGAGGGGGGGTGTTAAGCTTGGCCTGTTAAGCTTGGCCCATGGCCCATGAAGGAACCCAAGGGCCCATCAGTCAATCCAGTCCAGCAAGTTATAACTCACGTAGGTTTGTTTTGGTCAATGTTGAGACAACTGTACATATTTTAGTAATTGACTGCTTTCCTAACTTAGATTAGTAATTAGTGTAATTAGCTAGTTTCCTATATAAGAGCCTTGATTAAGGCATGTATATTCCTATATATTGGTGATCATTCTCCAAGAGAAGACACAACATAATAAAATCAGTTTCTAAGAGCTCTCGTTCCATTCCTGGATTTTGCAATTGTAAGAATGACACAATGCAGGTCAGTAATGTTGACAAATGGGGTGTACTTTTCTGTAATTTAACTAAAATAAGGGAACAATTTGTAAACATTGAGAATTTGAGGGGATTTCTATAATTTTGAAAAAGCTTATGAAATGAAAGGTGCAGAGTTGGTTGTCCAACCAAGGGACGCAATAGTGACTAAACAATTTTTCATGAGATTTTTCAGATCTTTGTTTCTATTGATAACAATACTCGAAACCTCAATCTCAAGGTTGCAATAACAAGCACCTTCCACTTTGCTACAAGCTCTCATCACTTTTCAGACCTTCTCTTGATTAAATCCAAATATAGTTAGATTCAATTCAATTGTATCAATACGAGTCTGGAACCTAAATTCCAATAAACACCTACTCAACCAAGTCGGCACAAACTTGGTCAAATCAGATCAGCATGGGACAGGCACAGACTAGTATGAGATTGATATGGACTGAGTTACACAATAACTCAGCGAAAAACATAAAAATGAGCTTAAAAATTATTCTTTTGTACTTTGAAGTGAAAGTGACAAGTACAAGTATGTACTCAAAACAAATTCTTACTCATCAATATGGATATTGAGGCCTATGGGAAGTATTATTTATGGTGGTTGACTATATGAGATTATTATAAATGCTACATAGGATTTATCAGTATGGCGAAGAATCTGGAGTTGTTCGATGATATTAAAAATTCTATCCATTGGGTTTCCATAATTTTCCAAAAAGGACCAAAGATTTCATAATGATGATGAAGATAACGTCGCGCCAGCTTCATACTCCATCTGGCATTTAAGATTAGCTGCTCACACGGCCCTAAGCCGCCACCAGTTAGTTAATTCTATGGTTTGTGGTTTTTCATTTTCAGTTACTATGAGTGTTAAGTTATAAATAGTTACTATATAAGTTATAAATAGTTACTATATATTGGTACTTTAGTGTCCTGTATGTGTATGTTATTAAATGATCCTTCCATTCACCAAAAGAAGTGATGATCATCGCACCAGGCTTAAGAAAAAATTAAATTCTCTCTAATTGATTAAAATATAAATTAAATTATCAAATTTACACATTTTTGTATTCTTTTATTATTTCTCTATTTATTTTCATTTTTAGCATTTTTTTACCGGCAGCCAGTTTTAAAACCTTGATTTTATATCATGTAAAATCAATCTGCATGTATTACACTTTTCAATTTACTATTTTTCCGCAATGCCATGATATCAACATCTTGCCCAAACACCAAATGGGTGCCACACACAAATCTGGCACTTCATTTTCAAGTGTCACCCCCATACTCAACCTATGCTCCAGGAACAAAGAAAAACAGCTTGTTAAGAGTGAACAAGCTGATTGTACATACAGACCAGCCTCATCATGATAGAACACAGACCAACATCATTGCTTGGATGATTGTGATCGTCGCAATGATCACTGATCACAAGGGGATAACAGCAGCAGCAGCAGCAGTATAAAAACTAGCAGTCGATTTTTTCTTCTCCTTTTTTTAGAATGAAACTCGCAGTACAAGTCTCTTCATCTCATCCCAAATCCACCCCCCTTCCCACTCTCTCTTGGCTTCCAACACCTTCCACACTACACCCATCAAATCCCACAACACTACATCCGTTTCTTCAACCATGCCCATGATTCCATCTCTCTCATAGCAATGATTCCGTCTTCCTCCTTCCATGATTCCATCTCTCCCATCATGGAAGTCCCATGAATTCCTCCTCCTCCCCCTCCTACTCCACTTCTTCTTTTAGCGAAAGCCCATCTCCTAAATCCAAATAATAAAACTCATACAAGAAAAAGAACCCATTTCCCTTCCTCAATCTCCCCTCCTCTTCCTCCTTCAATCCTCCTCCTCCTCCTCCACCATTTTCAGCAAAAACAAGAAGAAAAGGGGATTTGACCCAACTCAACTACTCTTGAGTTTTAAAACCCTGATCCGGATACATAACACTTGCAGCAAATACATGGTCCCAATGTGACAAACCTAAAACAAATGGTTCAAAAGCTATCCCCTTGATCATTAAAATAGTTGTCAAGAAAGACTCAGCCACTAGATTTCACGTTGCAAATTTCACTCTTTTTAATGATCAAATAACACATGTTGGGTGGAGCTAGGAATTTTCTTTTTCTACTTTTTTTTTTTGGGGGGGTTGGGGGGGGGTGGGGGGGGGTTGGGTGGAAGTTATATTTCATAGAATAGAAATCTGAAATTGTTGTTTCCATTCTTTTTTTTTTTTTTTATATCTTTTCACTACATATATTTAAATAACTTGTAAGAAATTCATCCTACTTTCGCCCTGATGTCTAATTTTAAAGATAAGATTTAATTTCATAACAAAAACAATATCAACCATATCTTATTAAGTATGATTGTTTTGGTAGTCCCCTTGCCATAAGAGCGGATGGCTTGGATTTAATGGATTATGTGATTGATCAGATCCTTAATCATTTGGATCGACTTGATCGATCAAATGAGCTTTTGATCCATCCCAATTGGAGCCCAATCAAGAGAAGGGGCTCAAATCTAACGTTGGATGGCCATATGGCCATAATGGACTTAAAATGAGTCCCAAATTTCAAATTAAATATGCTGAATTTTATGGGAATCCATCAGTCCTTAATGAGTCAGATTGGACATCTAATTAAGCCATAGGATCACCATGTGGGGCCCCACAACCTTTAAATCTGCAAAACTCCATGCCATGCATATGTTTCTAGTTTCCTTCGTCATAGATAGTTGTTCAGAGTTTTGGTTTCTTTCTTGATTTAGTTCTCTTATTTGAGTTGTAACGAGACTCCTATATTTAATGGTTTGTTAATATAATGAGCAATCTAATTGGCATGGAGAAGGGCAATCTATCCTAGGATTTGGCAAAAAGAGATCGGAATGGAAAAATAGAATCCATGTAGCCAACCCCAACATAGTTGGGACCAGGGTTTGATGATGATGATTAAGATAAGAGAGCGAGTCCTAGAAAGAAGATTGTCCAAATCAACCTAAACTCTCCGAGCAGAACTCCTTTCTTTTTTTTCTTTTTTCTTTTTTTTTTTTTTGGCTGGAAGAACTCTTTCTTTTTGTTTGTTTAGTTTTAAGTAAGTAGGGCTTCGATTTGGGTTTTACCTGTGTCGACTACTTTGGCTACCTGTATACATGATCAATTGGATAAGATGTGCTATGTATAGATTACCTAGCAAATAGATTAGCTCTACATTGCTCCAAAATTCATTCAATTCACCCGAAAAAAAAAAAAACCCTTACGCAGAGATAATTTCCAATACAGCAGGAACCTTCTTGACCATATCATTAGACTCTGCAATCTCTGGTACGCGACAGAACGCAGAAAGAACAGTGACAGAGAGATGCAGATACGCGCCGCGATCTTCCCCTCCTTTATTCCCGACCATTCCTTTTCCCATTCCTTCCAAAAAAAAAAAACATCACCATATTACTCAATTAAAAAGATTAGACTTCCCCCTTTGGGCATTAAAGGGAAATCATCGAGATGAAGAGGGGAGGGGGTTTTGAATTACCAGTCATGAGAAGGCGGTCGAGAAAGCGAGTACCAACAGCATTGTAGACTTTAAGAATGGATTCGGTGTCATTGGACTGGCAGAATTTGGTAGCTAGAAGCAGACCTGCGAGGCGCTGTTCGTCCCTTTCGCCTTTCAGGAGCTTCAAACAGTCCTCCAGGCCTGGGGTTGATGATGATGGTGGTGATTCCTGCAAAACGAAAGAAAGAGAGAGAGAGATCAGTTAATGTTTTTCTTCTATGGATATGGTTAGAGACAAAGAGAGAGAGAGATGAGAATACCATTTGATGGATGAAGGGGGAAGGTTGTATTTGCGGTTTCAAGTAAAGTTTCGAGTTCCCGAGAGAGAGAGTGTAGGTTTTGCAAACGCAGGGTTCTCGCTGGTCTGGGGCTCTCGAGAAGTCGCGAGAATGAAAAAGTAGAAATAATACGACTTCTCTCAACGGGCATGCGGTATTTTTGTATATATATATATCCCTTGAGATTTCTATGATTTTTAAATAGGCCTTTTTTATTTTAATATTGGAAATTTATCAGGAAAAACCCTTCTATACAAGTATTTATTTATTTTAGCCCCAATAAAAATTAGCGGACAGAATAAGCCCTCAATGTACATTTCTCTTTCTTTTTTGGTCTTTCAGCGCTATAGTCGATATCGACTATCCCTACAGATATGCTAAAGACTGAAACCCTTTTATTCGTCATCCGTCTTCCTCCTCTTTTCCCCCTTTGCCCCTTTCTATTTTCCATTATTGTTGTCTACACCCCCTCATCCCCATTCAGTGTTGGTTGGAACTCAATGGGGACATTCTTTTCACAAATGAGTTAAAAGAAGCCAAATCTTGAATTTTTCAGATTCGAAGAAGAAGATAATTGCTTTTGAAAACAGAGATTGGGCTGCAGGAGAAGAGCTGCTATTTTGGAAGGGGCGTTGAGGAAGATGAGATTGGAATTGCGACATGGGGTTTTGGGGGGTGAATGGAAGTCGAAAATGGGAGATTTTGTTGGGTTTGAATCGAAGAAGGGTAAAAGGTAATGATTTTTACAGACATTACTTAGAAAGTTGGGATTTTGGGAGATGGGTTTTCATCTTTTGGGCTGTAGCTAAGTTTGAGCTATTAGTATTTTGGGTCTTGTTTTCTTTCAGAGGCTCGTAGAGATGCGTTTTTTCCATTGCAAAGAGATGTAAGGAATCAAGTGGAAAGAGAAATGGAATGCAAGTTCGGAGCCCTTAAACCGATCATTTAACTATATCAATATCAAGCTGGAGGGGTTTTCAAAATAAAGCCCTTGAGAGATAGAAGTACGAAATTTGGAGAAGACCTAGAGGAGAAATACAATGGAATCTTGTAAGAAATTTGGAGAAGCAATGAGTCACAAATCTGTATTGGGGTAGTTTTCATGAACGTGTTCGATGAAATGATGAAGAGAAAGGATAATGAAATTTCACGCTCCTTTCTCTTATTTTTCTCATGGGAAATTAGTATGCTGTTGTTGTGGGGTTTGTCATTCATTGATTTTGCTAACTAGGAGATATTAGAGGAGATGAATTAGAGAACATGGGTGGGGTTTTCATTCCTTGATTTTTGTAATATTTAAACAGATTTCATGTATATATATTTTGAAATGTAAGGTCAAGATACAATGAACTTGTAATGTTGTGACTGGTTTCCCTCTATTTGAGATATTTGAAATGTGTTTGAGATGTCCGAGCTCTTGAACTTTTGAAATGTCTGAGTGAAGGACTGAAACATTCCCCACCAAAACTCTCAACTATGACGTTCAAGGATGAAATTGGTATTGGCTAAATTGGTAGAAGTTGCGAAATGAGTCGGATGAAACATTCTCCACCAAAACTTTATACTAACGTTTTCCCCATTACTTTCATGTAATACCCATCTTCATTAATATCTGTAGTATTGTGTTTTATTAACAAACATCTCTTTCATGTAAAGAGGATAAACTAGCCAGCATATGTACCATAGTATCCAACAACGATTTAAATAAAGTACTGGACGAATCCATTTTTATGGACTATCCTGTTCAAGGAAGACATTCTTCGTCAAGACAATTGTAATAACTGCGGAGTTTTCACTGTAGCATTTGCGGAGCATTGTGTTCACTACCGTCATATCACATTTACACAGTCTGACATCCCTTACTTCCGTAGCAGAATTGTCATTGAGTTATTCAAAAGAAGTTGACAAGTGAATGCTGGTAGGTTGAATCTTCCTGAGTTGTTGAACCTACTAGTTTGATATAATTTTCTTAGCTGGTTAGAAGAAATTTTGTGAAGGTTTTTTTTGGCAGTAGAAGGAGAGGCCAAACATAGATACTTAATTTTTTTACTTCGTAATTGAAATTGTAGAACTTGTGGACAGTGGTTGTGGAACTTTTATGGTTTTGGGCAGTTGGATTTATGTTGTGGAACTTCATATACCATTATTTGAAATTGAATGGTTTGTTAATGTATGGTTGTTAATTGAATGTGTGAATGGAATGTACCAATGTATTCAAAACAGTGTTTAGTACAATGAAATGTATCATTCTCTGGTTTGTTTAACATGACCAATAGTCGATATCGACTATTTAGCTAAAACCTAAAAAACACAGTCATAGTCAATATCGACTATTTAACTGAAACATAAAAAACACAGTCATAGTCGATATCGACTATTGTCACTGTCGATATCAACTATTTAGCTGAAACATAAAAAACACAATCACAGTCGATATCGACTATTGTCATTGTCGATATCGACTATTTCGCTGAAACATAAAAAACACAGTCATAGTCGATATCGACTATGTTATAATACTATAACTTACTAAGTGTAGTTCTAGATGGGGCTTGCTAATCATTTTCAATAACAAAAGTGGAAAAAAATAAAAAATCATTAACAGGACAATACAGACAACCATTATATTATTATAGATAAGTTCTCAACAACATATAACCCCAAAAAAGGGTGATCCTTACAAAAGGGAAAAGTGTGTTTAACACTTGTGCCCTTCCAAAAAATGCTTCAACAAAATGTGCAAGCCCATCACGACTACATCTTCTATCAATCACATTAACAACAAATATTAACACCAATAAAAATAGACATGATGACATTAACACGTGCATCCCCCTTCTGAAAAATCTCTTCCATGTGGAGATTACATTGTCCAGACGGCTACATCTTCAATCACATTAACACAAAATACTAACACCAACCAAAGAAGAATTCACATTAACTATTGCATCCCTCTTTCAAAAAATGCTTCAGTAGACTGTACACTGTCCATAATGGCTGCATCTTCTATCACATTAACACCAAATATTAATACCAACCAAAAAGGAGTTTACATTAACTCTTGCATCCATCTTCCAAAAAATGCTTCAGTAGACTGTACACTGTCCATAATGGCTGCATCTTCTATCACATTAACACCAAATATTAATACCAACCAAAAAGGAGTTCACATTAACTCTTGCATCCCCCTTCCAAAAAATGCTTCAGTAGATTGTACACTGTCCAGAATGGCTGCATCTTCTATCACATTAACACCAAATATTAACACTAACAAAAAAGAAGTTCACATTGACTCTTGCATCACCCTTCCAAAAAATGCTTCCACCAATTCAACCAATACCAATTTCATCATTGGATGTCATAGTAGAGAGTTTTGGTGGGGAGGTTTCGACCCTTCACTTAGACATTTCAAAAGCTCAAGAGTTCAGACGTTTCAAACACATTTCAAACATCTCAGATAGGGGAAACAATTCACAACATTACAAGTTCATTCATCCAATATCTCCTAGTGAGCAAAATCAAGAAAAGACAAACCCCACAACAGCAGCAGACTTCTTTCCCATGAGAAAAATAAGAGAAATGAGCGTGAAATTTCATTATCCTTTCTCTTTGTCATTTCATCGAACACCTTCTTGGAAACTACCCCAATACAGATTTGTGGCTCATTGCTTCTCCAAATTTCTTACAAGATTCCACTGCATTTCTCTTCTAGGTCTTTTCTAAGTTTCTTACTTCTCTCTCTCAAGGGCTTTATTTTAAAAAACCCTCCAGCTTGATATGGATATGGATATAGTTAAATGATTGGTTTAAGGACTCCGAACTTGCATTCCATTCCTCTTTTCACTTGATTCCTTACATCTCTTTGCAATGGGAAAAACGCATCTCCACGAGCCTCTGAAAGAAAATAAGTGTCTTTCATTCTCCATAACTATATCCATGAAAAATGCTGTCTGCTTAAAATACTAGTAGCCCAAACTCAGCTACAGCCCAAAAGATGAAAACCCATCTCCCAAAATCCCAACTTTCTAAGTAATGTCTGTAAAAATCATTACCTTTTACCCTTCTTCGATTCAAACCCAACAAAATCTCCCATTTTCGACTTCCATTCACCCCCCAAAACCCCATGTCGCAATTCCAATCCCATCTTCCTCAACGCCCCTTCCAAAATAGCAGCTCTTCTCCTGCAGCCCAATCTCTGTTTTCAAAAGCAATCATCTTCTTCTTCGAATCTGAAAAATTCAAGATTTGGCTTCTTTTAACTCATTTGTGAAAAGAATGTCTCCATTGAGTTCCAACCAACACTGAATGGGGATGAGGGGGTGTAGACAACAACAATGGAAAATAGAAAGGGGCAAAGGGGGAAAAGAGGAGGAAGACGGATGGCGAATAAAGGGGTTTCAGTCTTTAGCATATCTGCAGGGATGGTCGATATCGACTATAGCGCTAAAAGACAAAAAAAGAAAGAGAAATGTACATTTAGGGCCCATTCTGTCTGCCCATTTTTATTGAGGCCAAATTAAAAAAATGCTTGTATAGGAGGGTTTTTCCCGTTAAATCCCCTTTAATATTTGTAGAATAGGCCTCTAATTTTACAATTCAATGCCTTTCATTTCTCAAAATAAGTATTCCTAATGAAACTAGGTAACCGCGATGAGATTTGTTTTGAACTTTTTATAAAAATAACAGCTTTGCCCTCACATTCATTAAACAAAAATGAGTATATTAATATTTACAAAAATATTATTATTTATCCCAAGTCCCAACGATCTCTTTCAATAACTCTTTAATGCACATGAAGCCTAATTATATATGGTGGGACTTTCATCAATTTAACAGTGGGTCGTGCATGGATTGGATCAATTATAATCAATCATAAGCACAGGCATTGATTATCATTATGATCTATCTGGGTTTAATGAAATAGATCCAATATTAATAAAAAAAAATAGATTTATATACGATTATTCTCTTCCACTAAATATAATTATTAATGTTACTTTAGAAAAAAAAAAAAAGCCTAAGCTTTTGAATTTATGCACATAGGGATAAAGAGATGGGAAAAATTATCATTTCACTCTAAAAACTTTTGGTGGTTGGAAGGCCACTGATTTTAAGGATATGAAAGGTATTAAAATGTAAAGACAATGGCCTATTTACAAATACTAAAATCATAAGGGCTTATTTACAAATCATAAAAACCTTAGGCGAAGTATGCAAAAAGCTCTTTTCAAAACTAGCATACCCATTCATGAAATGACCAAATCGGACATCAATAATTATTTCATTGGTCATGCAGTTTCTCTGTACACTACCCACGAAAATTTAGTTTCCCTCCCTTTTTGAGAATCCTCTCCCTCTCCTTCTTCCCCAACTCCTCTCTCTTTCTTTTCCATTCTCTTCCAATAATCCCTTACTTCTCTTTTCATTTCTCCTTTCTCTTCTATTCTCTCTACATTCATCTCCCAAAGGATGATTTATGTGATTTTTGGGGGCCAAATGGGCGCTATCGGGTTTTTTTTTTTGTGTTTTTATTCAAGTGTGTCATCGCCAGTTATTCTGTGATTCAGGCCAAACAAATTGATTATGTTCGACTTAGATTGGCCGAACAAATTAGCTTTGTTCGGCTGTAAGTGACCGAACAAATTATCGATCCGGATGTAACCACGTGTTAGACGATAGAGCTGGATTGACGCTTACCGGAAATTTATCTGCTGGATCCCCTTAGGGCTACTAGGTATATTTTACTATTCATTTGGGTTGTAATGATTGTTATAGTTGTTCGTGTATCCATTGACGAAGTGTTGTTCACTGTTGTTTGAAACATCACTGTCACTTTTGATAAAGCAACTACAGTTACTCTCTCTAAACTATTATTATTTTCCTAGATCATTTCATGTTTTATGCGATACACACGTATCCAATCAATAGAGATCCATCTAAGAAACGTGTATCCAACCAATAGAAATCCATCAAACAAAGTCTATATTAAATTAAAAAGAAATACATCCAACAAATTTATCTAACATAGCCAACCACTATAGATCCTTCAAAAAAATGACCAAAAAAGTCAATGACATGTACATGAATGGTATCAAACCAACCTAACTCCATCCTACATTTTAATCAAAATCAAACATCAACACATCATGTCACCCTCATGCGGCAAATGATGTCCGTCCTCATCGGGATACGAGACATGGGCTGTTGGATATCATTTAAAGAAGCTACAAGCAATACTCTACATAATTGCTCAATAGCCTCATATAGTTCACTTAGGTGTTGTGTGCTTAGTTCATATCCCTTCCGAAGGATCTATTGGAGTATGTTGCTAGCATTCACGATGCGTTGCATTTGTAAAGCAAAAATGTATGGATAAGTTGGTTCATTCTGGACATCTGTAGCTTCATCAACATCCTTAACACGATGAATGTCCGTTAGGTCGATCTGGAGAGCTCTAGTGCGTTGTATTTCATTCAATGATGTAGTCCCAACTCTTAAATTACCGGCCACGTCCATGGCTGAGTCAGGAAAATTTGAAAGGAATTAGCCACATAAATAAATACATAGAATTTGTTCAGACCTGACATGCCGAACAAAAATGATTTGTTCGGCGGCTAGATACATCCAAACAGATCATTTTCGTTTGGACCTGAAGGTCCAAACGGACACTAGTGAACGGGTGAGAATTGAATGGCAAGAATCGGCCTTTTGTCTGGCATTAGTAGCTATCCTTTAAATACTTTCAGGCCCGCATTCATCTCTCTTATGGTCGATACATGTTACAAAAAAATGATAAATGGAGAGATGTATAGGGAGAGAGAAAGATACCTTCACAATGAGTCCATGAAGAGAGGGAGAGAGCGAGAACAGAGAAAGGGATGAGGTCAGGTGATAAAGAGGAGATGATGGTGAACTTGAGCAGTGAGGAGACGATGGTGATGAGGTCTGTGCAAGGTGAGTTCAAATCGTGTCTGAGGGGGAAGGAGGTTGTGCACGGAGAAGGCAAAGAAATGGGTAGTGTGGTGTTTGGGCAGATTAGGAAGATAAGGATGAGCTTGGAGAAATACATGGATGTGTATAGAGAAGGGATGTGGGACAAGCAAGCAGGGATGTGGCAATAGCAACCCTCTATTAGGGGCCTAATCATGGTACGATAAAATTTTATTTTTATGGCTTGATAATGAATCTTTTTTACTTCTTGGGTAAAAAGTAGATAGCTTTTTATCTTTTAGTGGCCTAAGATTATTGCTTTTTGAGGGTTTCTTAAATTAAGGGGGCAATCTTTTTGACTCTTCGACTTTTAAGAGCATACAACATAGAACTTTTGTTCCAAAGATAAACAAATACCAGTACAATAATAAGTGCCAAGTACGGGCATGCCTTCATGCAATATTCGTAGAAATAAATATAAAAATATATATTTATATAAATTAAAAACTTGATTCAAGATATATAGAGTAGCATAGAAATGAACTACCAAGCTTTTGACTCGCATGGGGTATGTAAAATGGAGCAGTCTAACAGAAAAGTAGTATTTCCATTGTCCTTGGTAGTACATTTTTGGTGTAGAGTCGATGTTCAGTGGTCAATCCAGACAAGTTATTGTAAAAAGGAAAAAAGAGAACTTGAACGGTGGAAAAGCAAGATGGGAGAGGTTACATGAGATAAAGCTAATTGAGGTAGCTAGGTGGGGAGAAGACGTGCAAAGTTTGAGCAAAATAGGGATGATGGTAGTTTCAAAGTCAAAACTACCAGTCAAAGTCCAATCCAAAAACCTTCAGGTTAATATAGTATAATGGGAAAAAGGTCCCCTTTCCTTGAACCTTTTGATGGGAAAAACTTTCCATAGGGGTAACCATTGAACAAAATCTAAAAAAGAAGCGAAAGAAAAGCAGTCCATTATGATTTGGGAAAATTCTTGATGGAGTCCAAAAGCATCCAAGACCACTTTAATAAAATCACATTCCATGTGGTCGTAAGTTTTGGCCATATCCAATTTAAGACCCATAAGCTTTTATTTTCTTCTCTTTTTAAAGGAATGAATGATTTCATGGGCAATTGTGTAATTATCTGAAATCATTATACCTTTGATAAAGGCACTCTAGAAAAGCCATACTATTCTATTGAGAATCTTCTTAACCTTATTAGCCATAACTTTTGAAATAATTTTATATATGACATTACATAGACTGATGGGCTTGGAATCATTCACAATTTGAGGACCATTTTTCTTAGGTATGAAAATGTGAAAGATTTATTGATTTTGTAAGGGATGATTTTTCCTTAACAACATCTTGAACAACGGACAAGATGTCAGGGGTCCAATCACATGCACACATGTTGATAGAATTTAGTAGGGAAACCATCCGGCCCTAGGGGCTTAAGAAGACCATAGAATGGCCACAAGAGATAAGATTTTCTCATTAGAGGCCCTGATTTTGATGATATCTCTAATCATATTTAAGTTTCTTGGCCTGCTAGTTGTCATGATATTCTTAATTTTGTTACATAGGGCCTCTCCAATTTCTAACCACTTTCCCTATCATTTTTAATTGTATCAATTCTATTGAATTTCTTCTATTTATAGTGCATCCGTTAAAAAAAGTTAGTATTTCTTTCTCCTTCTTTAAGCCAAATCTCTCTATAGTTCTGTCTCCGTAGTTCTTATTCTTTGATTAAGTATTCCTCAAGCTTGTTATTTAATTCAACTTCCTTATCAATATTGTCTACAGTGTCACCCTTGCACCAGATATCCTTAGTTTTCTTTCTTATATTTTTAATAACTACATCAACTTTACCAAAGTTTGATTTGTTCCATTTAATTTTGTATTTTCCTTTAAGGCCGAGCGTACAGTTAATATTTTCATTTTTTTAATTTTATTAAATTCGTACCATCTATTAGAGATGACTTCTTCACATTCTTTTTCTCTGAACCGCATACAATAAAATCTAAATGAGCGAAGAAGCTTAATTGATATAGGGCATCCAATGAAAAGAACCGAAAAATAATTTGAGACACCTAGACACTTCTAGGAAATGGGTCCACCATTCTATGTTTCCAACTACTTTATCTACCTTTTCTTTCACATGTATTAGACCTTGTCTTTTGTTAGTCCATGTGAAAACAGGTTCCATTGACCCCGTATCCATCACCTTCATACAATCCATAAATCTTAGACCATATTTTGCCTTCCTTTGGTTAAAGCCCTTCCCTCCCCATTTCTCATTTTTCTTGAAGACCTCATTAAAGTCCCCTACAATCAACCATGGGGCCTTCAAGTCCTTGCCTATCACATTCAAGTTAGCCTAGAAATTTTTATTTTCTGAAAGGTATGGAGGGCCCTGAATAAATGTCACATACCATAAATCATTATATTTCCTAATGGAACAATGGATAAACCATCGATAATCACATAATCCTCATGCCACAATACAACTAGTCCTCCTGTTTTACCTATAGCTGAACAACTACTATATTATGAAACTTAATTTTTTGGCTAGAATCTTAATTTCATTCTTATAAGCCTTCGTTTTTTAAAGGAAAAGGAAACTGGGATGGTGTTTTATGCATAATCTTATAATCTAATGCATTGTTGAGGTTGTTTTAGTTCCTCTACAATTCCATATTAACCTCTTCCAATTGTCATTGTGATAAAGAAACTTAACTGCATTTGTTTGTGCTAAAGTTCTTTATCGATAAGCATTGTCAAACCAGAGAATATAAAGGAACTACGCAATGTTTAGTGAGAGATCCATGTAGAAAGAATGATCTAGCCCAAAGCTCACATGCCCAACATCATAGATGGGTCAAAGCCCATCAGGCTAATAATGCCCAACGAGGATATTTCATTTGTCAAACATACTATATATATAGAGATTTAGATTGTTGTACCAATACATGTAATTTTCCCTTTTTTTACTTGATGTAATCTTCTATAATTTTTTCCTTATATAGCAAATACACTAATATATATATATATATATATGGGTGTCAATCCTCCAAAAGGAACACCAAGAATTCCACATCTTCATCTTACATTTTTTTATTAGGTTTAGATGGTATCAGAGCAGACGATCTTGGGATAGCCTCAAATTTCAGCCATTGTTTCTATCGTCATCGTGTGACCTAGTATATATGAGAAACTCCATGATATTCTGCAAGCATTGACATCTTCATACGACTCCAGCATCTCACCGAGAGCCTTGTTCAATCTTTTTGCACCTTAAATAAGGGTCCATCTACATCCTACAACTTGTTACAAGGAGATCAAACAACTTCCATCTCTCTACACAGGTCTTGGCCAACTTGTAGGCCCCATCTCTGTTGATCGATATCACCAACATATCCTACCTCCAAGGTTGCCTAGTATATTTGGGACATAATTTTTCTACAAATCTGAGGACAGTTTCTCGCATGAGTTCTGGTTATACCTTTTTATGTACCTATTTCAATCATATATGTTGATCTTGGAAATCAAAGGTAAGATCTAGATCATATTATGAGACAAGCTACTTTGTTTGTGTCAATCAAGCCCATCATACGCAGGCCCAACTTGGTCCAATAATTGTATTGTAGTTAGATATTGCATTTTAGTTAAGCTATAATAAGTCAGAACTTATGTACTCTTTCTATATTAGGGTAGCTATAATTTAGGATTTGAGTTCTATTAGGATATTGTTAATAGGGTACTAAGCCCTTACATAATGAGAATGAGGAAACCTAAAGAGGGACACAACATTCATTTAATTCTTTCTCCTCTTTCTCCTTGTTGCGTTTTCATCAATTGAATATTAATGACATGGTATCAAAGCTAGGCTCAATAAGCTTGGTATCATTCATCTTCACCATTTGTCTTGCTCAAGACTTATAGATACAGATTCAGATCTACATCTATAGAGTTTCTCATCATCTGGGACAAAGAAATTAGTTGTTGATCAGCCAAGATTCTTCGTAGCCCACCTACGATGATCAAGACATCCTTGGGAGACATATAGAGGTTAGTCGACTAGTTATCCTGGGATTTCTAGAGATTTTTCCATAATTTTTGGTGCTTTAAGGTAGGGTTTCTACTTGCTTTTGTGGATCTCCTCTTTTACGCACACAATTTCATCTCAACTGTCCAAAATCTTGGATTCTCATCCAAATTGGTTGAGCCTTGGTTTCTTGGTAGCAGAAATACACTACCTATCCTCCAGCGACCTTTGATCATTCAACTGATCACACAGTGGGAATTGAATATTAATGACAGTTTAGTTGCATACATATTTCCAATATTCAAATTTGATTTCAGTTCCTCCTCTATAAGAAATCTACATTCCAGAGTCATATTTTGGGGTCGCCCAGTTAGATTTCCGTCAGATTTTCTTTTCCTTCGCAATTTTTTGGCATTGGTTTATGCAATGGACAAAACAGAGATTGTACAAATCAAATTTAATGGGACTAATTGTTTTGGATGGACTTTTCACCTAGAATACTTTGTCATGGGACATGGCCTTATGGGATATTTAGATGGGCCAGTCATTAGAGATGACAAAAATGCCGCTACTTGAGACCAAAATAATTCAAAGGTGGTCACATTGATCCTTCCCTCTCAATATCAATGCAGTCCTTTTCCAAGGCATTTGAAATGTGGTTTCATTTGAAATCTATTTACCATCAAGTCAGCAAAGCACGAAAATCCTACCTTAATTTAGAACTTGCAAAATACTACCTTAATTTAGAACTTGCAAAATACAATCAAGGGGACAGAATTATCCAAGAATACTACAATGGATTCCTTACCCTCTAGACTGAAAAGGATTCTAGAATACTTACTAACATGAAAACTAAGGCCAAATCCGAGGTTCATCGAATTCAAAAAGAGTCTCACATTAGTCACTTCCTCATGAATCTCAAGCTTGAATTTGAATTAATTAGATCCGCTCTAATGAACAGAGAAATTTTTCTTGATTTAAAAACATGTGTTCAAGAGGTCTTTCGGAAAGAAACTAGACTTTGCTCACAATATTCTCTGATTGATGACACTAAAGCATTTACTGCTCCATCCTCTGATGATGCTGTCCTTTTGGCCTCGCGGATGGTTCAGCGCTTTGAATGCATAGGGTATGACCATGTTGCCAAAAATTGTAAGAAGAAGAGCTTTTGCAATTACTCTAAATGCAATGGCCACATTATTTTTTAATGTACTCATAGGCCTCCACGAAAACCTGGATATTATCAACCAGGACATCCCGTGAAGGGAAATCGGAATCAAACAACTCTCCAGGCTCAGACAACTACTGCAGATGTTTCTTCTTTAACAGGCATGAGTCTTACTCCTAAACAGATTAGAGACATGATACATAATTCAGTTCAAAGTTCTGTCAATAACTCTATGGAATCTGCTTTCTCCTCCATGGGTATATTTGGTCGGTCCCTCTATACTGCTTTTTCTTCCCTACCTATGTCTAGTATCTCTTCCTAGTTCATTGATTCTAGGGCGTCTAACCATATAACCTCTATTGACCAATAGTTTGCAGACATCAAACCATATGATGGACATGAGCTATAATGTCCCAATTTTGAATACAGAGTGTACCGCCAAGGTAATCGAATTTGGTGCGCTACTTCTCGTATAAACCAGTTACTTTCAGGATCATAGGACTGCAGTGGGGTCTAATTTAATTATAGCAACAATTGATAGAGATAGAAAATAACAAAAGCAACATGATAAGGTATCAGTCTCATAAAGTGAGAGTAGAGCATGAGTCTAATCTAGTCTCAAAGTAAAAATATAAGGTATACATATCATCAATGAATGCCCCACCTCACTAAAAAGACACTCAAAATCCCAAAACAAATGCTCACTCAAGCCCCGAGTACAAGCACCCCTAGTACAGGCACTCCATCCTTCAGCTCCTCCGGGTCCACCAGTCCCAACCTGATCGGACTCCAAGTGTAAGGTGCGATTGTAGTAATAAAATTGGTAAGACCAGGTCGATTCACAGGGAGCAATGTAAACTAAGATTCCTTCTCAACTTATACCTGCCCTAAATAAAATCTAATTTTAGCCTAAAATCTAGAAAAGTACATTCATCATTCCTACTTTCCAAAAATTAAATTAATTACAATCCAATTAAAAGAGAACTTCCTAAATCTAAAAATCCTAAACTAAAAACTAAAATTGCTACAAAAGAACACACAAGTTAGAACATCAATAATAAAAAGTACCAAAAATAAAACTAAGAAACTAAAATAGAAACAAAAGAAACCTAAGTTATAAAGTTAGTAATGCAATGCACGCCATGAGATGCTGAAATTTCTAAGTCTGGAAAACTAGTATGCAGGGCTATTTTTATGCATGGTTTTTTCCTAATCTAATGCAATCTAAAATTGAGTTTAATGGCTGAAATTTAAATTATAATGATGCATGAATCTAATGCACTTTCCAGCAATTAGCAAATCTAAACAAAATTGTGTGACATAGTATTGTAAAAGGTGCAGGAATTAAAAGTGAGGTGCTGAAAATAAGGGTGGTGTGCATAAATGAAAGATGGTAAACAAAACAGAAATATAAAAGTGGTAAGTTGCTTCTTTTAATTCTTCTCAATTGAGGGTCCAAGAAAATTAGAGGTGCATACCTAGGGTCCTATTCTTTAACTTGGGTTGTCAATCCAAGTTGAGAATGATAAATCCTCACTTTTTAATAAATAAATTTCAAACTTGGATTTTTAAACTTTTCTTAATCAACACTCTTTAATTTCACATTATATTGCCTCCAAAAATACCATGTATTCGTAGAAAACAAGATATATTGTGAGGATGCTAAGGTGAGTTGTTAGTAATTATTCCAAGCCAATTAAAAATATTTAACCAAAAGTAAGAACTAACCCTATTGCGAAACTAATATCAAGATTCACAAGATATTAATACAAGAATTAAAAAGAAACAATTTTATTAATACTAGTATGCAATTGAGTACATAAGATTGAGAATTAAAAACAAAAATACATACTAGGATGATTGAGAATCCCTCTTTCTAGTTGAAACCACAAGGTTGGTGGTGTGGCCTTTGGAAAGAACCCCCTTGGTGAATTAAAATGGAAGGACAAGAAAGGGAGAGATGGTATGAAATTCTCTAGAGTGAGAGGTGAGCAATTCTCAAGCATGAGAGGAGATGGATGCTTATGCCTTCAATTTATAATTTTTGGCTATCTTTCTTTCCTTCTTTACTCCAAGTTTGTAGCATGCAATCTTCTTTGTATAGCAAGTCCATTCCTTGGCCAACAAGTTTTCAAAGAAATAGCAAGGTGAGTGAGAGATTTTTTTGTGCTTTCCATGTGCAAAATTGCAATCCCGAGTAGAAATTATAGCACCAACTTTCAGAGGCCATATCTTCCTTGTTTAGTTCCGATTGACACAATCTTGGGTTCTAAAGATATCTACTCAAAAAGAGCTTTCCAACGGTGTATAGATTGCACCAATCTGATGGTTGGATTAAGAGTTATGGCCATTTTAATCTTGTTGCTTCTGAAAAATTCAAAAATAATTATGCACATATGGAATGTTAATTGTGCAATGGGGTGTGTGGGACCCATGTTGGCATCCAAAGAGATCTTGAGATCTTTCTTTCCTTGTTTCTTGACTCCTCTTCCATATTTGATTTGCTTCCAAACTTCTTTGATTGACTAGTCGACTCCTTTAGCATACTTTCCTTTCTTGAATTTCTTTTTTTGATTTTTGAGTTTTCAAAATTAGTAAGAATTAGATCTTACCAAATATGAAGTTTCCTTTCTTGATCTTGAAATCACGAATTTAGCTTTCCATTGTTGACTTTTCAAACTCTCCAAAAATACTAAAATATGTGAGTCCACCATGAAAGATGTCATACTCTTGATCTCTCTCAAATTTCACCAATGTGGGTCTCATTCTTGGTTTCTCCTACACAAATTAAAATAAATAAATTCGAGAATAATTCTATGTAAGGAATTTAAATGGACGATGCATGGGACCCTACTTGATGCACCCATAATAACCGACTTTCCAAAAATAAATCTCCAAAAATGGCAGGTTTCATGAATTTATGCAAAAAGTGTGATTTTTGAGCAAATTATGCATGAATGCACTACAATGGACTCTAAATGCATAAAAACATGATATGACACTAAATAAAGCTCTTTAATGTCAATAAGCCCTTAAAATAGTCCAAAATGTGTATGAAAATGTGTGCTTTTCAGGACTCATCACAACTCGTACTCATCGACTAAAGGCTCCTAGAGGTGTGCGTCACCCTTGGGTACGGGGTCGATATCCATACCTAAGCACTAAATAATGGGCCAGATCCAAAGGACCTTACAGGCACAGTATTCTAGTAACATAGGATGTATGCATCTAAAGGGAATAAAGACAATGATAAAATCAAATGAGTAACAAATGTACAATACTAGGCAATTTCACAAAATACAACAATAAGGGCCAATAGGAAAGTAAAGTAAGCTAAATAACCATCTAAGCAATATGGCACATTCACACAAGATGGACACCGCGGGATATTATGCTGCAGCCCTCCAATACTGATTACCGACTGCGGTAGGGAATAATAATGCAATCCAAGGGATAATAAGCCTTGCCGATATCATACATCTCTATAATAAACATATGTGCATTACCGGAGTTTGTCGACCGCGAATGCACATATACTATTGGAGTTTGCCGGCCGTCTAATCATAGCCCATCATGATGGCCCCACCTATAATAATTATCTCCCACCAAAGATGATCAGTCAGAGGCTAAGCTTACAACAACCGAGTGAATGTCTTACATCGACTCAAGGGAACCATACAAAGTTTAGTGTCTATCTAGGCTATCCTTGTGTGAGCAAGGTCACCTCATATCCATACAAGGTCTAGTATCCATGTCAAATCCAAATACACAATCCATTATCCACATCCATAATCGAATCCACGACCATGATCCATCATGTCATGGTCTTTGTCCATTTCCATTGTAATTTCATATTCAACATTGTTCATTGCATTACCCATCCACAAATGGGTTTCTAAGTCATCATCACATTCATCTACACAAAGGTAATCTCATCCATCCATTCCTTAGGCCATAGGATGGCCCGCCTAGCTACAGACGCCAGTCAAGTGATCTCCCTTCACAATCCGGGTCACCACTAGGACACCTTAGGTTCAGGTCCTCTAATTTCCATTTATTAAACATGTTTAAGCAATAGATAAATACAAGAGTGAACATCAATGGAAAACATCTAACATATCTAAATATCCATACCAATCAAAGGAAGGACATAGTGAGGTCCATCCTAGGTCATTTCCCATTTTCAGGACCAAGGTCCATGTCAGCCAATTCAATTCCTAAATGAAGTTTCAAATGCCAAAAGAATGAGTTTGGTGCTCTGAAGTTACGGGCATCTTCGACGACGTTTAAGGATAAAATCGAAGTCTAATTAATACCCTAGACCCTACTTGAGTGGCCACATGGGTCAAGGTTAAGCCCAACCCTTGACTCATGTTTGGCACATCACTGAGGTCCACATGGAAGGTTAATGGGCCCCACACATCACTGATCTCAAAAGGAATACAGATCTGGAACTCACTATCTGAAGTGTGATCGATCGACTTGGCCTACACAGGGTTTTTGGGACTTGGCTTGCCATATGGAAATTTCCTTATAATGTACCCGATCGACCTGGTGGCTAGCCGGTCAACCGGCTATATTGATTTCTATATCAAATAGATGGTAGGCTGAGTCTCAGGTATTTGGATTCTGCAGTGTGTCCGGTTGACCTAGGGCAGGGCCGGTTGACCGCATACACTGATTTTTGTATCAGACAGGGTCTCTAATATCTGGGCTCTGTAGTGTGCCTGGTCTACCTGGCACAAGGCTGGTCGACTTGTGCCAGGTCGACCGGTTACAGGTAGGAACCAGATTCTCAGATTTCTGGAACTTCTCCAATTCACTCAATTCTCCTCCAATTCGTCTCCAATCATCACAATCCATCATAAAACATAAAAGCCTCCTCCATTAACACATCTACATCATCCATGGGCCATTGATCTTCCAAATGGGAGATCCCATCCATCAATGGCTAAAAATCCATAAAATAAGGCTTAAAGGAAGAGATCTAACAGTCAACACATACATATGAATTGAATTACAGAATTCAAGAAAGGAAATCATGCATTTTATGCTAAATAGGTATAATGTACTTGCTACTAATCCAAAGCAATGGTTTCTTGGCTTGATCTTTTAGATCCAAGCTCCGATTCTTGAATTCCAAGCTCTAATGGCTTCCCTCTCCCAAAATAATGTCCAAAACCTTAGATATACAGAGATCTAGGCTACCTACACCCAATCCCCATAGAGAAATGCACTTAGGAGATGAAATTCTTGAGAGAGAAAGGAAAACCCAAGGAAATTGAGTTATGAAAGATGACTTACCTTGTTATATAAAGAAAGGAAAGATCAAAGAGATGAAGAGCTTCCTCTAGATGAGAGTTGGCTGTAGCTTCGCGAGAATTCCTCAATTCCTCTTCTTTGATGTAGGAAACCCTAGATCTAGGTTTCTTGTAGAGATAGAAAGAGAGAGGGAATTCTTGGAGGGAAGTGAGAGAAATGAGAGGGAAGAAGCGAGGAATGGGAGGGAAAATGAGAGAGAGAGAGAGAGAGAGAGGTGAAGATCTTTTGGGATGGGAAGGGTTTGAATATATAGATTTTGATTGTAAGTGAAATGACAAAGAGCCCTTTTGTTTAGTTTTAGGTTTGGATAAGTACATGGACATTTAAGGAAATTCAAGTTAAATTGAAAATTCTCATATGAAAACCCCTCCTACTCTTCCTAATTATTTCTTGGGGCCTCTAACTAACACTACAAGAAAGTTGGTTTTTAGTGGCGACTATTTTAGCCGCAGTCTAATTTTTGCCACTAAAAACCCACCTTTAGTGGCAACAATTTGATGTCGACACTGAATGTATTATAATGCCCACATTTAGTGGCAACGTATATGTTGCAGCTGAATTTCGTCACTAATTCCTTGGCGGGAATTTTTGGCGCCATGGGATTTTGGAGGGAAAGAGATTTAGTGGCAAGTTTAAATTCATCGCCACTAATGGTGTACGGTTTTAGTGACAACTATTTATGATCGCCACTAATTTCTTAGATTCTTACATTTAGCCGCAGTATAGTTTTTGCCACTGGTTGTTTTATTTTTTGTGGCCACTTTATATTGCCACTAAAGATATATCACAAGAAAGTCGACTTTTAATGGCAATAGTTTTTGCCATAATTTACTCTTCGCCACTAAAAACTCACAATTAGTGGCGACGCCTGATGTTGCAAGTAAAGGTATTACGTGATCACATTTAATGACAACTTATATGTTGTAGCTAAAGGTCATTTTGGAGGGGAAGGGCATTTTGTGGCTACTTTTCATTTTTGCCACTAATAGTCTAGGAGTTTAGTGGCAACTATTTATTTTCGTGGTTAATTGCTTAGCTGTCTTATTTTTGCCCCTTTTGCAGCAACTTTCTATTGCCACTAAAATTATATTATATGAAAGCTGACTTTCAGTGGCAATACTTTTAGCCACAATGTTATCTTTGACACAAAAGACTCACTTTAGTGAAGTTATTATAGTGATCACATTTAGTGGCAACTCATATGCCGTGGCTAAAGCTCATTTTGGAGGGGAAAGAGAATTGGTGGCGAGTTTTAATCTTTCACCATTAATGTGGTCTAGGAGTCTAGAAGTTTAGCAACAATCTTTTTTTCATAGCTAATTTCTTATGTGTCTTACTTTTAATTGTACTTTTTTATGGGGCATCTTCAAATTTTACTTTGAATGGGGTGGGTCGCACTGCACAATTGATCATACACTATTAAAGATCCCCACAAAGTCTTCTAGCATAATCAATGATTCTTAAAATCAAGTTGGGTTGAGATTTGAGATAAAAAAATATATCTTGATGAGCGAAATTGAGGGCGTCAGTAGACTACGCCTGTGACTGATCGTGCGGATCGAGCTCCATTATGAATCAACCATCTTTCTTAAGCTAAAGCATGGATGAGAATCACGGTATTGGATGATCCCAATAAATAACACTATTACGGTATCGACCACGTAATGTTCTCTATCAAGCACAGTCGTTATCGCGTAAAATGTTTTTACTCCAAAAATATATGAAAAAATATACAAAGTAATCCATAGCATTATAAAATGCTAGAGAATGATGTTGATTTCCATTAATAACAACTGTAAAGTAAAATATTGGCCCCTAAATCATACCATGCGCGCAGTATCACTGTTTAATCTTTATCAATTTAATATGCTCATATTATAATTTATTTCTGGTCTTATTTTTAATTTACAGATTAATTATGTAGCCCACATTGACTACAAGACCACTACTTGAACTTTTTCTTAATAATTTATTGACATTTTTTAAAATAATAAATATGACATTGAACCCATCTCCTATATGAATAAAATCTATTTGAGGGCTTATTAGGGAGGCATTTATTATAAGTGATTTAGTTTTTTTTTATACGTGGGTTCTATTACTAGGGTGTGGGTCAAGAAAAATTTTTGATACTCGATGGGATTTTCATTAGATTAAATACTGTAAAGCATTTGAATTTTACCTTTTATATTTTTAATTCAGGTGACTTAATAAGTGACAAATCCGATGGGCTCAATTTAAGTCGATTAAAATTTGTTGAGGACCCACATCAAGAGGAGGCATTTATTTATAATGGATTATATTTTTATAAGTAGGCTCACCATAAAGTATTTCTATTAACAAAATAACTTTGTTTCACTAAATTAAATGGGGTGAATTCCAGGAAACATTGGTCTCCTACTCCTACCATGCTTTCATTACGCAATTAGTAATTAAGTCCCGCGCCCTAAACCCATTCCTTCCCGCCCTACTTTTTATTCTCGTATAAGAAAGAGAAGTACCCTTTCGTCTCTGTCTCTCTCGCCATTCCAAAACGCAGAAGGGGAAAAAACTCTCTCGTTCTCGGTCTCGTTCTCTGTCTCGGTCTCTGTTTGTCTCTCCGATCTAGAGCTACGGTGCCAGGGTATCCTCCCCAGCACATCTCTGCTTCAAGTTATTTTTCTTGCAACTTTATATTTGATTCATCTCTGGATCTGGTTTCGTCAATGCATCGTAAACGATCCACGTAGGAGACGAACTTCATCTAAGGTGATTCTGGATGGCCATTCCTGCTCATGTGCTTCTGTTTTTTTTTTTTTTTCGGTTGTGTTAATGATGGTTTGCTTAAATAGAGTACTAGGGTGAGTCTTCTTCTTCAGCAGATTCACATATTCCATTCAATTGTTCCTTTAAAGGACTTTAAAATCTATTCTGAAGTTAATGGTTTCTTCCTGAATGAGATACTAATGCAATTTCTTTCTTCGTTGTATTAGATATAGATGCTACCTTTTCTTTTGAATGATCCAATTGCCATCGTTTGAGATGTATAGTTGGGGATTGCTTTAACCCATCTGTTTCACGTCCTTTCTTGTTGTGAATCTATAAGCCTCTAAATATATCAAAATTGCTTTTTGTGAATCTATAAGCCTCTAAATATTTCATAATTGCTTTTTGTGAATCTATAAGCCTCTAAATATATCATAACTTGGTTATATTTGGAGGAACAAACAGCAATCCCGATTCCTTTGCATCTTGTAATCTGATAATCTGATTTGAGTTCTTTTGTTGTTTTTTTTTTTATTGATAATGTACTTGATTCTGGCATGTGGTTGTGTCAATTAGAAAGTTCCATGTTTTTCAATTGCTGACCTAGATTTTTTTTTTTTTTGGGGTGTGCGGGGCAGGGGGTGTTGGGGTTTGAGATTCTAGCATGTGGTTGTGTCAATTAGAAGGTTTCATGTTTTGCAATTGCTGGCCTAGATCAAACAGCAATTTTTTTTTTTTTTTTTTTGATAATATGAAAGAGGTATTGAAAAGACCAGGGCAAGGTAACCCAGACCACCGAATCACAACGTTTACAGGTCATGTGTTGCGATTCACTTCATGTCGATAAAAATTGCCTCTTTATTTACCGATGGAGCCAGCTTTAAGATGTAAGATATTTAAGATATTGTTGTGGTTTGCACAGATTCCTGTATTGATAAATTTGTAGTCTGGGTATTGGATTATGAAAATTGTGGTTACGGTTTAAGAATTAAGATCCTAACTTAATGATGGTTTGCCTAATTAGTTTTTGGAATATTGGAGTAGATGAATTTTTTTTAAAGCATCTCGCTCCTTGGTGTTTTCTGTGTTTGCTATCTGAGTAATATAGAAAAGATAAGAAGAATTCTATTTTAGTTGGACAAGGGAAAATTTGCGCAATGTAGCAATATTTTGAACTATTCTTTTGGAGTTAATTTCGTTGAATGCAATGCAAGATAATTCTCCACCAATAGATAAACAATGCAACTTCATTGAGAACAATGAAGAGCCTTCGATGGCTATTTATGCATTCAACCCAACAACAGGTCCCTTAGTGCATGCCTATTTAAGAATTCAACCCAACAACGGGTCCCTTAGTGCTACCAATCTTTTCACAACATCCACCATCTGCATTTGTTCTCCTGGTGACTCTAAAGATCACACAATTCCAATTCCACCTATCGAAACCAAGCACTCATTAACTCTGGCTATCTGCTCATAGCGGCCATTAACATTATTTGAATCAGCATTTCCTTCTAAAAGCAGTAGTTGATCAACAATCTCTATCACTTGAGTTGGCATAGTTCTCTTAGCAAATTCATGTAGACTTAAACCAACTTCGAACATATCATCTGTTGGTATTTTACCTGTGAACAACTTAACAACATAATCCCATAACTGTATACATCTCCCTCTGTAGATGCCTCACCTTCCATTCCATATTCTACAATACAAACAAGTTAGGAATGTGTAACAATGGAAATACAAATGACAAAAAGAGATTGGTAGAAAGTAATGAATTCATTATTACTGATGAGAAAAATCATATGTTAAGAAGATAATGAAAGTAAAGACAAAGCAATAGCTGGTGGAATATATCCAAGTGACCCCTTCATTGCAATTGAGCTGGTATGATTATGAGAGAAACTAAAGTTGAAGGGAAGATAAGTTGTTTGGAAGTATTAGGTGCAGGTATCACATAATATTATGTGTGGTCTTGTGAGATAAACTTGCCCTTAGACGTGGTACTACATGATATTCAACTACCATAATAAGAAGAGTGATTTTGATTCATCATCCTAAGACTCTACATTAAAAAGCTAGCTATAGATTAGAAAATGTCAAACCTAACTAAGTGTTTGCAACATCAGACTCCCTGACTTTGGATAAGCACTTCCTCTGCCTTTTTGTTCCAGCTGTTGCTGCATTGAGCTCTATTCTCATGTTTTCCTGCAGGCTTCTTCCGTTCAGTCCTGCTAAGTTAGTGGTGGCCTTTCATTTCTGCTGCTCTGTTCTGCTAGGGAGCCTCCTCTGTCCTGCATCTATAGTGCTGCAACTGGTCTCAGTTGCTTCAGTAATGCCTCTTGGACTAGAGTTTTTTTCTTCTTCTTCATTTTTTGATTTCTTGAAGTGAAATCTTTTAACACTAAAGAATACAAAATTTTCTAATGTACTGCTTTACGTTCTTGCAGAAATAAATCTATAAAGAGCCTCAAGAATCAAAGGTCGGTCCTCATCCCATTAATTCTTTCCGACTTCTCATCTATCATGGTATTTATTTGTTATTAATTTTTCTGGTGCACTATTTTTAATTAACTCATACTTTTCATTGATTAATGGGGTTAAGGCTCAGATAATGATAATGATGCTTACCAGTGCGTGTATTGCTGTGTTGATGTGTAGTTGGACCACACAGTTGCAAAAGATGCACTGACCCACTGATAATATAAATATTGATGTGTAGTGGAAGGGAGATGCGGGGTGGGTACGAGAAGATGGAGGGATAACGGGTTTCACACCCGGAGTCTCAGGCTTCGTGCCATTCCATCGTATGAGAGATTGCAGAAGAGATTGTGAAGGATGTTGAGACTTTGTATCACTATTAATTTTGTTGTATATCTTAATAAATCCCTAATGCCTTGATTGGAAAATCATATTTGTATGAATCAGACTTATGGATAATAGATGTGTAGAATAGATCTATGTATAACTACCAAAACTTGGGTGCATAAGAAGTTGGATACTAGAAAGAAGATCATAAAGAGATTGTGAAGGATGTTGGGGCTTTGTATCACTATTAATTTTGTTGTATCATGATAAATCCCTAATGTATAACAAATGTTTTATATTTATACTATTTTGCAAGACCATTTTACGATTTGAAATAGATGTTTTAGGATCATCCAGTTCAATGGTTTTCATGAATTTCTCAAGATCCATAAGTAATTAAGGACTCAAATTTGGCACCAAAAATGCTCTTGGGCTCAGGAAGAGGATTGACGGTTTAGATCTTGAGATTTGGTTTCGCAAGTGAAACCCGGTTAGCTTAAAAAGCATTGGCATCAATGGTCCCACTATTTTCCATGAGTTTATCAAGATTCTGAATGCTAAAATTAGACCCTATAGCCATTCTTGGGTTTATGAAGAGGATCAATGGTTCTGATCTTGATAGAGAGTCCCACAGAAGGTTAGAAATATACCACATCTTCCTCTTTCAAATATGCATTTTTTTTAAAAAAAGCTTCAATTCTCAATAAATGGGACTCATCTGATAATTCCAATTATATGGCAATACCATTTGGATATATAGGAGTGTTTGAATGTTTAATCTCATGCCACTTATCTACCTATAGTATCTTCAGTCTATCGTATCTTATTGCATATGCCTTCTTTTTCAGCTATCTCCATGTTGTTTTGTTGTTTAGGGGACCCGTGAATGCATTTTTTTATTTATACTTTAAATTGTATTAGGTACATCGACATGGATAAGAGTTGGATGAAAATTGAGGATAGACGACACCCTAAGTACATAGATGGAGTTAAACAATTTTTGGAGTTTGCATATGCACATATTGAGCCAGGGAAAAAGATTCGTTGTCCGTGTGTCAAATGCAACAATATCTATTTCCGTACTCGGGATGATGTGGAAGCGGATCTGTATTATCATGGTATAGTTAAGTGTTACATTCCATGGGTATTGCATGGGGAGGAGTTTGAGGCAAGCACCGATGAAGATGACGATGAGGAGCCCAGCAGAGAAGATGAAGATGATCATGATGATATGCAAGAAATGATACATGATCATTACACCGCAACAACTATAAATGCTTGGATGGGGGAGGATTCTAGTAGTAACGAGAATGCGGTGCCTGACTGGGAGGTAGATAAATTTATGAGATTGTTGACGGATGCCGAACAGAAACTATATCCGGGTTGCGAGAAGTTCTCTAAGTTGTCGTTCATTGTGAAGCTATTGCACCTAAAGACACTTAATCATTGGAGTAGCAAATCATTCACCATGTTGCTTGAGTTATTAAAGGAGGCACTTCCTGATGCTAATACGCTCCCTAAATCATTTTATGAGGCTAAAAATATAATTCGTGACCTAGGACTTGACTATGTGAGGATTCATGCATGCAAAAATGACTGTGTATTATTTTGGAAGGAGCATGAACATAGAGAAGAGTGTCCAGAATGCAAGGAGCCCAGATATAAATTTACCGATGCCAAACGGAAAAAGATTCCTCAAAAAATCTTGCGCTACTTCCCACTAAAACCGAGGCTACAAAGGTTATTTATCTCAAATAAGACAGCGTCAGACATGAGGTGGCATAAAGAGAAGCGTGTCAATGATGGGGTGTTAAGGCATCCGGCTGATGCTGAAGCCTGGAAAGAATTTGACAAAATGCATAACTCATTTTCCCAAGACCCTCGTAATGTTAGGCTTGGGCTAGCAAGTGATGGATTCAATCCCTTTTCAAACATGAGCACTTCTCATAGCACATGGCCAGTTGTTCTTGTGCCATACAACCTACCACCGTGGAAATGTATGAAAAGTCCTTTTTTTATTATGTCGCTACTTATTCCTGGACCCAAGTCTCCAGGAAATGAGATTGATGTATATTTGCGACCATTGATAGATGAGTTGAAAGAGTTGTGGGAAGATGGCATCCAAACTTATGATGCCTACACTGGTACCAATTTTCAGTTGCATGCCGCGGTGCTATGGACCATCAATGACTTCCCTGCATACGGCAATTTATCGGGATGGAGCACTAAAGGGTTTTTGGCTTGTCCTTCATGCAATAAGGAGACATCACATATGTGGTTGAAAAATGGAAGAAAGACTTGTTACATGAGTCATCGTCGTTTCTTACCGATGAATCATATATGGCGACATAGAAAGAGCTCTTTTGATGGAAAGAAGGAACTTCGGGAGAGGCCAAAGTCATTGTCTGGGGATGATGTGCTTGAGCAGTTGAGTCATGTTGGACATGTGAAATTTGGGAAGACACAACCGAAAAAAAGGAAGCGTGCAGAGGATTTAAATTGGACAAAGCATAGTATTTTCTTCGAATTGCCTTATTGGAGAACCCTTAAACTGCGCCACAATTTGGATATTATGCACATAGAGAAAAATGTATGTGACAATGTTTTGGGGACATTGATGAACATTGAAGGTAAAACAAAGGACAATGCCAAGTCTCGTTTAGATTTGCAGGTGATGGATATAAGGCATCAATTGCACGTGAAACATGATGGTAATTCCTATAAAATGCCCCATGCATGCTACACAATGTCTCGTGCCGAGAAAAAACATTTTTGTGAATTCTTGGCTTCGGTGAAGTTTCCTGATGGCTATGCCTCAAACATATCTCGATGTGTGAACATTAGAGAATGTCGAATTGTAGGCATGAAGAGTCATGACTGCCACATACTTTTACAAAGATTACTTCCACTTGCACTACGTGGATCCTTAAGCGATGATGTGTGTGAGACACTAATTGAGCTTAGCCATTTCTTTAAGGAGTTGTGTTCTAGGACATTAACAAAAGATGTCTTGGAACGTCTTGAAAGCCAGATTGCTATAACACTTTGTAAGTTGGAAAGGATATTCCCACCATCATTCTTTGATATTATGGTGCACTTGCCCATTCATCTCGCGCGAGAGGCGATTCTCGGTGGACCAGTGCAATATCGATGGATGTATCCGATTGAAAGGTACTTTGATTATTCTTACTGTTAATTATGCACTTACAATGCTTATATCATATTGCTACTTTGAGCATCATCATGAATTTATATTTCATTAGGTACTTATATACACTGAAGCGTTATGTGAGCAATAAAGCTTTTCCAGAAGGGTCAATCGCAGAAGGTTATATTGCCGCAGAATGCCTGACGTTCTGCTCAATGTATTTACACGGGATTGAGACCAAATTCAATAGAGTAGAAAGAAATTATGATGGGAGTAACAGACAAATGCATCAAGGTTTATCCCTTTTTTCAAAGAATTGTCGCCCACTAGGGAAAGGAGATTATGGATATATTGATGACAAAGCTTGGGAGCAGGCTCGCATTTACGTATTAAAGAACTGTGATGAGGTTCTACCGTTTCTTACGTATGACACTTATCACAGTGAATTTGATGCATATTTAGTGTTTTTCAATTGTCCATTTTTATCTCTCTTTTAATGTATTTCCTTGGGGCTATAATTGTATGTCTTTTTGTATAGTGAACACAAGGAACAGATGGAGAGGGAGAGTATAAGGAATGTAGTAAAGAGGCACGAAGAGAAGTTTCCTAAATGGTTTGAAGAATGTGTAAGTGTTATAAAACATAAATCTTATTACATCACACATTAGTTCTATCATATTATTTTTATTTCATTCACATATATGAACAGGTTACACAGTTGTACAATCAAGGAAATGCACGTGTCAATAAACAACTTCTGGACTTAGCACGAGGTCCTGATAGAAGAGTGACACGATACAAGGGTTGTGTCATTAATGGTCTACGATTTCATACAAAAGATCGTGAGATGTTTCGAAAAACTCAGAATAGTGGCGTGGTTGTGAAGGGAGATGATGAAACAGGAAACCAAGATTACTATGGTGTCCTTACAGACATTATTCAATTGGATTATTTTGGGGACAACAATGTTTTTTTGTTCAAGTGTGATTGGTGGGATGTTGGCAAAGATGGTAGAGGAATACAAACAGATAAACACAACTATATCAGTGTCAATTTCACAAAGAAATGGAATACCAATGAGCCATTTGTGCTAGCATCTCAAGCGGTACAAGTTTTTTATGTCAAAGACTCCAAATTAGGCAATAATTGGCAAGTCGTGGTGAAGACACAAGCTCGAGATTTGTATGATGTACCAGAAGATGAAGATAAAGAGTCGATTGGTGATGACGAGCCATACCAGCAAAATGAGTCAAATAGTGTAGCTGATACATTGAGAGTTAGTGATGACGACTTTGTGGTTTGGCAAAGAGATGATATTCCTCCAACTCTTATTGATGCAAATATTGTAGTGCATGAGGAAGTGGAAGATGAGGATATTGCTACTTTCATTAATGATGAAAGTGAGGAGGATGATACCTCCATTGATTATGATAATGAGGAAGATGAAATGAGCATTGATGATGACAGTGACACCATTAGCTTGATCTAATTTGTATATATAATATGTTCATTATCATTCTTGATGAATAAATACATTAAGGAAAGCTTATTTTTCATGCTCATATATTAATCCTTCTTTGATGTAAGACATGTGCTTGATGTGTATGCATATATGCTTAATGAATAATCAATTTAATGCAAAGTGTTGCAGGATAGATCATTGACATGGCCAATAGAGGTCAAGGTGGAGGTAGACGAGGAGGAGCTCGTGCAAGCCAGTCCTCACAGATAGGACAGCCTACATTAGAGGTAGGATCTTCAGACCCCACACAGGTTGAGTCATTTGTTCGAGATGAGGTCGTCGTTGACGACGCAGGTATGTTTAACAAACATTTTAAATTATGCATGTACTTTTTTTATGGTTTATGCAATAATATATAATTTTGTGTTGATGAAAGCTAATAAATTTAATTGTAATTTGAGTGAACAGGGCCATGTGTGTCCAGGAAGAGAGGACGAGGGAAGACTAGGGGTATTACACTCACAAAGAGGAGGCGTGATGGGGAAAAGCTAGCTGTAGACATTCCACCAAACCTGATGCGAGCTGTAGGAAAAAATGCTCAAGCATTAATAACTGAGTGTGGTATTATTGTCAGACAAATGGCCCCACTCCGATTTCCCAAATGGAAGACAATCCCAGATGACGAGAAGACTAAGATGTGGCAAGCTACACAAGTGAGTCATTTGAATTAAGAAGCTTATATTTTCGAGAAATTTTATGTAGATTTATTGTTACTAACTTACATCTATGTTTACTTACTCATACAATAATATGCAGCAAAAGTTTACTCTCCAGGATGAACCACATATTAAGGAAGCTGTGTATCAACAGCTAAATCGCCAATATAGGGATTATCGACACAGGTTGCATAAGGATTATTATTGCAAGTATGGCACCGATGAGATGAGATTGGAGAATCCCCCCTCGTGTGTGAGCAATGATGATTGGGTTGATCTTGTTAAGTATTTTGGATCTGAGGATTTTAAGGTATGCATGTTAATTAAGTTATATTGTATACAATTTTAATCTATCTATCATATATGTATTGCTTATAATTTATGGTACCCGAATGCAGAAAATGAGTAATAGAAATAAGGATAACAGGGAAAAGCAAAAAATCGGCCATGCTGCTGGGACGAAGGCTTTTGCTCGAATCAGCTATGATAGTGTAAACTTCTCTCATAATGTTTCTGGAAATTTATTGTTATATAGATACATATATATATTATTTGTGTTAACTTGCATAATGACAGCGTAATCTTGAGACGGGGGATGAGCCTTCTCGGACTAGCTTGTGGTTCACTACCCGGTATAGCATGAAGAAAAAAGTTTGGGTGGATTCGACTTCGCAAAAAGTCTATGTAACTTATTGTTCCATTCTCTATTTTCTTATCAATCTTTTAAAACTATATATAATATTAAATTGATAAATAATAACAATTGGTTTTTGAATGTAGGAGGAGCTTAAGAGATTAGAGTCTCAACCACCAGAGGAGGGCACTCCTCCTATGACTGAGGACCAGAGATTCGAGGCAGTGCTTGGACCAGAGCGATCAGGACACATACGTGGTCGTGGGGCTGGACCAAAGCCCAAGACCTCTACAGTTGGGCAGCGAATCCATGCGCAGCTAGAGAGAGAGAATGAGGAGTTTAGGAGGCGAGCTGAGGCGGATACAAGGCGCTTGGAGTTGTTGGAAAAGGAAAACAGTGAGATGGCTTCGCGAATGGAGTCCTTAGAGTCCCAACTAGCCTCGCAGCAGACACAAGTGCAAGCTCAAGTGCAGGCAGTGCTCCAATCCCAGGTAGAATCGCAACAGACACAGGTGCATGCTCAGGTGCAAGCTGCATTACAGTCTCAGCTTAACATCCTCCTCCAGCAGTTCAAGGAGTCAGGCCAAATTCCAATGTGATGCATAACTATTCAAAAGCCTGATCATAATGATTTTTTATTTATTTATATTCTTTCTATACTGATGTAAATTTTACTATTGCTACTCAAGTATCTTAGAATTTTATGTTTTTAAATTTGAGGTTATTTTTTAATACTTGATGGTTCATGAAAATTTGAAAGGGGATCAATAAATTAATTTTATTCTTCCTTTTAATTAATTTTAACCTTTTAGTCGCGGGAACAAGTCGTTGGCAGAACTATTATACTCAATACCTTTAGTGATGACTTGTTGTTGTAGCTGAAAGTAAAACGTTTAGCTGCGATTGCAAGTCGCCGCTAAAACTACCACTAAAGGTGCTATACCTGGTAAAAATTTAAACATTTAGCTGCGATAATAAGTTGCCACTAAAATTACAATACACACTGCTTTTAGTGGCGACTTATAGTTGCCGCTAAAACTACCACTAAAGGTGCTATACCTGGTAAAAATTTAAACATTTAGCTGCGATAATAAGTTGCCACTAAAATTACAATACACACTACTTTTAGTGGCGACTTATAGTTGCCGCTAAAATTAAACTTTTAGCCGCGACTTAAGATCGCCCCTAAACCCCTACTTTCATATGTTTGTAATAAATTTTTAGCGGCGATTTTACACTTTTAGTGACAAGAATTTTTTAAATAAGCGGCGATAAATCTTGCAGCTAATTATTAGACTTTTAGCTACAATTTTGGAGTTGTGGGTAAAAGTCCAACTTTTAGCCGCGATGTTCTAAAATCGCGGCTAAAACAATTAGTGACAGCACTATTAGCAACGACTCAGCGGCGATCAAAATATTGCCGCTAAAACTTTTAGCCGCGACTTTAAGACCTTTAGCCGCGAAAAATTTCGCAGCTAAATGTCAAGTTTCTTGTAGTGTAACTAACAAACATTCTAAAGTCCATCTAGAACCCTATGGTTTCTATAAATCACAAAAATGGACTAATTCCTAGAAAATAGGCCTAAAACCTAGGAAAATACTAAACTACCCTTACTAGCCCCTATTAATTAGTACAAATAGATATTAAAGACTATAATTAACACAAACCAAATATAAGTGAGGGTCCACAAGGGGTGGGGCCTCGCATGAACAAATCACTGCCGTTAATGGCGACCATCTCTCTATCACTGGTCACTATTGGACTCACTACACCCCAGAATGATTCACTTACACTGTCTAATGTTTTCTTTGCTCCTAAGTTATCCGCTAATTTGTTATCAATTGGACAGTTAGTTGCATAATGGCTATTTCACAACTTTTTCTCCTACTGGTTGTACTATACAGAACCGGCAAGCTAGGAAGGTGATAGGGACCAGGCATAAGCATGGGAGATTGTTTCTATTGGACAACAGACCAAGATTCTTGCTTCCTTCTTCTTTTCCTTTTACTAATAATGTTTAGGCCCTCTGGCATCAGAGATTGAGCCATCTGAATAATGAACATTTATCTCTTTTATTTCATAATAGATGTTTGCAATTTTTTATTTTTAATAAAAGCACCTGGTATGCTTCTTTACAATCCAAATGGCATTCTTGTTGTTTAAGTAAAAGTCATATCCTACCTTTTCCCACACACAATTCAAGGGCATTGGCCCTTTTTGATACTGTCCATTCAGATTTTCCTACATTAAGTCGGCTCGGTTTTAAATATTATGTTACTTTCATGGACGACCATACTCGTTATACATGGATTTATTTTCTGAGACAAAACTTTGAGGTCTTTTCAACATTTCAAAACTTTTACAACCTCATTAATACACAATTCAATAAATCCATTAAAACCATTCGTTCAGACTCAAGGGGAGAATATATCTCAAATAAATTCTCTACCTTTTTGTCTAAAAAAGGAATCCGTCATTAAAAAATATGCCCTTATACACCACAACAAAATGGTGTGGCTGAAAGAAAGAATTGACGTATCCTGGAATATGTTAGAGCTCTTCTTCCGAAATCAATGGTTCTGAGAACCTTTTGGTGTGAGGCGGCCGAAACTGCAGTTTATTTAATCAATAGACTTCCCACTACGCTATTAAATCAAATATCTCCCTTTGAGAACCTATTTGGTACTCCTACCTCTTATTCTCACTTACGTATTTTTGGTTGCCTATGTTTTGTTCATCTTCCAACTTCTGAAAGAACAAAACTTCCTGCTCAATCAGCCAAATGTGTTTTTGTTGAATACAGTAATGAATATAAAGGTTTTCTTTGGTATGACCCCGAGGCCCGCCGGATTCTAGTTTCTCAAAATGTGATTTTTCTTGAACATGTCCCTTTTTACTCTCTTCTTTCAAGCCCCAATCTATCACATATCTTGTATATTCCTTCTTTTCTTAGAATTTTCGCCTCTAAAGGTCTACGCTCGCTGACATAAACATGATCCCAATACTACACCAGACTCCATTCCTCCTCGGACACTGGGTCCTACTCATCCATCAAGTACTTCCCCAACCCCTGTTACTTTGAGATGCTCCTCTCGACATTCTAAACCTCTTGATATATATGGTTTTTCTTCTTTATTTACCACATTAGATTATGTTGCAATTCCTACTACTTATTCATAAGCTACTAAAGAACCATGTTGGCAGCAGGCTAAGGCTGATGAGTTATTGGCCCTTGAGTCTAATAGAACCTGGGATCTTTTCCACTTCCTTCCTCGAGCTACATTATTAGAAGTAAATGGGTTTATTCCATCAAAGTAAAATTTGATGGTACACTTGATAGATATAAAGCCCGCTTAGTTGTACAAAGGTACAAACAGGAGTATGGGATTGACTACGGGGATACCTTTGCTCTCATTGCCACAATGACAATGGTCTGCACACTACTGAGCATGGTTGTTGTTCGGCATTGGCCTCTTTGGCAGATGGATGTGAGTTACGCATTTATTCATGGAGATCTTCGAGAGACAGTTTACATGAAGCCACCATCGGGTTATTCCTGTCCTCGGGTATGGTAGGTAAACTCTGTAAATCCTTATATGGCCTGAAGCAAGCTCCGTGTGCCTGGTTCGAGAAATTTCGACAGGGCAATCTTAATGCCAAATTCTATCAGAGTCACGATGATCAATCACTATTCATCCGTCGTACTTCTAGTGGTATGACTGTATTATTGCTTTATGTGAATGATATCATCATTAGTGGCAATGATATCATTGGCATAAGTCAAGTAAAGTCTTATCTTATGCAGACATTCAAAATGAAAGATCTCAGTCAATTGACTTACTTTCTTGGCCTTGAAATCAAGCGCACTCCATTCGGCATATATGTACACCAAAGAAAGTATGCCGAGGACTTATTGACCACGATTGGATTCTCTGATGGACGAATTGTTGATACTCCAATGGAACTTATTCCGAACCTTCACAAGGACGATAATAGTCCTGTCTCTGATGCTACCTCATATTGTCGCTTAGTTGGTAGCCTAATCTACCTAACTATGACACCCCTCGATATAGATGCAGTTCAAGTTGTCAGCCAATTTGTGAGTGATCCTCACGAAATCTATAGTTTAGCTATACATCATCTCCTGAGGATTATTTTATTCATCCACCTCTCTCCTTTCTCTTCGGGGATATGCGGATGCAGATTGGGCTGGTGGTCTTAATACTCGGCGTTCCACAACTTGTTATGGATGCTATTACGAACATTTGCTATTTCCTGAAAATGTAAGAAACAACCCACAATCTCTAAATCATGAGCTGAAGCTGAATATAGGGCTATGTCATTTGCTTCTAGTGAAATTGTCTGGCTTCGCCATCTTCTGAGAGATTTTGGCGTCTTCCTCAAATGCCCTACACCTCCTTTTGCTAATAAAACTAGTGTTATTCGGATTGCCAACAATCCGACATTTCATAAGTGGACAAAGCACGTCGAGGTTGATTGTCATTTTATTCGTGAGAAGATTTTGTCCCTTGGTCTTCATCTCCCACATATTCCAACCCATGATCAGCTAGCGGACATATTCACCAAAGCATTAACTAAGTCTCGCCATGATTTTCTCACTTCCAAATTGCTACTTCGCTCAACTCCACATCAATTTGAGGGGGAGTGTAGAAAGAATGATCCAGCCCAAAGCTCAGCAAGCCCAACATAATAGATCGATCAGAGCCCAACATGCTAATAATATCCCATGAGGATATTTCATTGGTTAAACATACTGTATATATAGATTTAGACAGTTGTACCAATACTTGTGTTTTTCCTTTTATACTTGATGTAATCTTCTATAACTGATGCCTTTTATGGCAAATACACTAATATAAATATGGGTGTCAATCCTCCAAGAGGAACACCAAGAATTCTCCATCTTCATCTTGCATTTTCGATTAGGTTTACATGGTTTATAGTCCAGATCCTCTGTCGTGGTTATGATACGATCAATGTGAGTGGGTGAATCGTTCTACTCAAAGTGTGCAGCTATTAGGGATGTCAATCGTGTCGTGGTAACGAATTCTGATTGCGGGTCAAACGAATTCATGTTAGAATCACCACAATCCATACACAACCCATTAAGAAAAGAGGTCAAAAAACTAAACATGAACACAATCCATTTATTTAACGGGTTACACGACACAACCTGTTAAGCTGTTAAATAATCCCTTCATATTTTCTCCTTTACGCTCATTGTACTTGTATCCGGGAAATTAGCTATTTTATTAAGCTCATCAAAGATTAGTATTGGTTTCATCAATAATGTGGATAGCGTCAGATCCTTCCACATCCCTAGTTGCGGCTATGTGGTTATTGCGCACAAATAGTACACTAAATGACTATTAAATTCAAGAAGTCCGATGAATCGTGTTTTCCATGTAACTGGATTGTGGTTATTACTTGCATATTGATCATGATCTAGATTTTAATGATCCAGATTTTAAACAAGACACTTCAAAAAAGAGAATAAACGAAAACGAAGCATTAACCAAACAGCAAATCATCATGTAACTCTTTTTATGCAAAACCAAATGAGCAGACTTTGAAAAAAAATATTCATTAAACTTAAACCTGTAAGTTCAACTAACTTTTTACCCATGCCATGCTTGATGCAGCAAATGTGTGCCGTAATAGCATATAATTGAATGAAAGTACCATTACAAACATTTCTGAAGCAACCTGATCAAAATACATAGCATACTATGGAATTAGATTAAATGACATTGTAAATCTCACATGGTAGTGCGAAGAACTGCTACTGGTAGCAGAACAAACAGGCAACATTCTCAAACCAATGCAATACACTCACAGCTGTATCTCATGAAATTATCTTTTGCACTCACAAACACAAAGATAACTTGAAGCCAACAAAACTACTATACATACTTCAAAAATTAAAGAAACTACTACTACACATAGTACTACACAAAAGAAAGTCACTAATTATACATTCTTTCTCCTAAAATAAAAAAAGTCATAGTAAGTTTCTCTATGATTAAGTTTGTCCATATATAACAAATAAGGACTACAAAGATCGCTGAATCAACTATATACATAATGCATTCAACATCGGTCCAACAAAAAAATCATCCTTGCACTCCACAAAAAAATTGTTGAGTTAGGCCAAAAAACATATCATGCCACAACTCATAAGGATTGCTAAAGGCTACAACAAAACCATCTCATGGGCTACTAAGCATTCCTTCATTTCACTAGCAATAACCTCAGCAATAACCCTTGTAACAAAAAAAAGAGATCTATGCATCAGTAAGTATCGTTGTTGAATACATCTTCCGTGACCTCTCCCAAATTAGGTCCACAATCACCTACAACTAGCACTTTGTAGAAAAAAAAATCTATTAATGTTCACATCCTTAGGAAAAATGATAAAAATAATAATAGAAGTTAAAATAAAACATACTTTTTTTGCCATAAATCCAATCACGAGTACAAATCACAGCTTGGACAGTTTCAGGCAAAAGTGAACTGCGATATTAATCAAGTACTCTACCACCATTACTGAATGCACATTCAGATGCAACTGTAGAAATAGGAATAGATAGCACATCACGAGCCAAACAAGAAAGAATGGGATAACGGTACTACTCTCCTTTCCAAAAGCTAAGAATGTCTACGCTTTTTCTTTCGATCCAGCTTTTTTTCATTAAAATATAGCAGTAATACACTCAATCGAGTAAAAGAACACTCTTCTTCACATTTGTCAAAATCCTACATTATATGAATAAAATAAATATTGCTGAATCAGTGAATCATAACTAATATAAAAACATATGGTCATTTCAATAATTTAGTGGAATACTTTACCACGAAAAGAACATCCTTGCACTGCACAGATGGAGAACCATGCATGATATCCACAGGGAGTAAGATGAGTAGCAGTAGCTATGGGGTCAATATTGGACATGTTTTTTGAATATGACTCAAAGAGAGACTACAGAGTATCTTTAACACACTTGAACTCATAAGAATCTACACTATGAATATTTTTGTAAGCCCAATATGCAAACTGAAGTTTGTACATCGAGGATCCGAGATAACAGCAACAATAAGAATCAAACTAAAATGTGACCAATACTTATCAAAATTGGTATTCATCTTGCTCGCCATCCTACGCATGAAACTATCATCATTTTTCAGTGCATCTTTCAACTTATATGCGATTAAAAACACTTGAGGGAAGTATAAGTTAGCTGTAGGATATGTTGTTCCAAAAAACATTCTGTTATTCTTTCTTCCATTCTTCTTCAGAAGGACAATGATTATAGTTACAATCACTCAGCTATAAGTGCACAAAAGTAAGACTTTAGTAAAGTGCGCCCTCAACCATAAGATAAGTTGAGTTCCATCTCGTAGGAACATCTCCTCGCAGCTCCTTTGTACTCTCTAGAGAGACTTGTGAAACACACATTCCATGACCTTGAGTTTTCTTGCTGCTGAACCTCTAACATACCTAATACTCTCCTTAACTTTTATAATGAATTCATCAATTTTTTTGAGTCCATCTTGGATGATCAAGTTTAAAATATGAGCATCAACAATGAATGTGAAAGACAAGGTATCCATCCGTCGCTACAGAACTCCACAAATCAGATGTCAAAAAGATCCTTCCAGAAACTAAAATTAGCAAGCATTTTAGTTTCTCTCTTTCTATTTTATACAACTTCAACACATCTGCCCTAACAGTATTCCTAGAAGGTAGCTTGAGATCCTCAAAAATATACTGAAATATTTTTCTAAAGCCTTCATATTCTACAAATTTAAATGGCAAATCATGCTTAAGAATTGCAGCTACAACCCCACGGAATTTTTCAGGGTCAAACTTAGGGGTTCGCATTAGCAAAGATCCTTGAGATTGACCTAGAATTAGCAGCCCTACATCTCTAGTATCTTTCCTTTCACATTTTTGCATGTGACTCAACAAGTTACTACTCCCATAACTAGTATCACAAAGATAAATTAAGCCACACTTTTTACATTTAGCACGCTTTGTTATCAGGATATTCTTCCATTGGTATATCAACAAACATAGCCCAAGTAGGAGATCGTTTTTTGCTCTTACTTCTTTTCTTTTTAGTCAGAGGTTTTCCTCTCTTTCTATTTTTTTTGTCCACATACTGATCAGGCTGTTATTGTGCCTCAATAACTTCTTCTTCATCAATAGTTTCCATCTACAGAATTAGTAACGAAACAGCCACATAAGCAATAAAGCAAACAACTTTGCATAAAATATAAAGCAAATTAAAAGAAAATCCATACAGAAATACCCATAACAAAATGTGCAGTGATCAATAGAGGATGACGTACTTGTCCGGATAGTAAAGGTGCTGCCAAGTTATTTTAGATACTAGACTAGCTACAATAAAATTACAGAAAAGGCCGGGGTTTTCTTTTTTAAATGCCCATTTTTCTTACACATATTTCACTATTGATAAAACAATTTCTAAAAGGAAAATAAACTATTCCTAAATTCATTTCAATTGTCATAATTTTTTTTTCCCACAGGTTAATACTCACATTTACACACACTATAGCACGTCCTCTACCATCCACATTCTTTTTTCTGTAGAGGATCCCTAGTTGTTTTAAGATCAATTTGTTCCCTTGTCCAATATATGGGTTCAGGCCCATAAATCAGTCCATTATGTAACTTAAGTATACAGACATCAGTTTGGGGACGCTTAAAACATTAAAGCTGAACAAGAAAGAGATCAAAATGAGAAATTGGATGCTTTGCGTAGAAAAGGCTACTTTTTATAGAGTTTTTTTTAAGGCTTTATTGGAGAGTGCATAAAAGAGTCCATGTCTTCATGTAAGCACATGAGTGCCTATGGACCGTGGAGCATTTTGTAGGGTCTGAGAGTGGGAATTGGGGATTAATAAAATATGCAAAGATTAAAGAAAGAACACAAACAAAGTGGAATAATGGATTAATATAATATTCAACCTATTTTCCAAAATGCCACATGAGAGAGAGAGAGAGAGAGGTGAAAGAGCTTACCTGAGATGGAAATGAAGAGAGGAGAGAAATGATTCCCCTTTTGCAGATGATGAGAGATAGAACTTTTATATGGTGGACTTTTAGGGTTTCACTTCATCATTTGTAAATTTACTAAAAGACCCTCGTGCCTTTTTTATAATTTATATCATGGCATTTTTTTGGCAGGTTGTATCGGGTCGTAATGGGTTACTGGGTTTATTCATTAACGACCCATTAACGACATGAACCCATTAAGGGGCCAACGAACCCATTAATATTGTGCGGGTACGTGTCTTGTTAACAGATCGTGTGACATTTTGACAACCCTAGCAGCTATACCATATTAGTGCACAATCACCCAACAACCCACTAAGAAAAATAATGAATTTTAACAGGGTATTTTTTTATGAAAAGAATATCAACCTAGACCCATGGTCTCCATCTTCCAAACCCCTCTTCCCCTTTCTCTTCCAAATCCACCTTTTTGGTCTCAAATATACACCAAAATCAGGACCACCAGAGCTCCTAAAACCCTCCTTTTGTCTCCTAGCCTCACACGCACCATCACTTTGTGTCTCACCTTGATGCTCCTCTCCAAACCCTAAAGTCCCATGGCTGTTCCATGAAGGAAAGTGTCTATTAAACATCCATATCTTGCAATTGTCGATCATATCAGCTGAGGGTAAAAGTCACAGATCATCACACTCGTCAAATATCACCACATTCTCTGTAGTAGGAAATATTGTATACTGTAATCAATTAATCCTAAATCATAGGAAAATTTATTGTTACATTACTATCATAAATTGAACAAGAACACGCCCTAGGTTTAAGTGGGTGAGAAATCATTTTCTGAGAGTATATACCATCAAAGCAAGTTTTTTTTATTGTAGCTCTTGAAGGTTGACGACTGTTGTGTCTTCTTTTCATTTAAAAAAAAATTGAAATAATTTTTTATTTTTATTTTTATTTTTAAAATAGTTTATTCTCCTTTCAACCCAACCCACTGTCATTTCAGATCACCCAAATCCATCACAAACACAACCACTTCAAAAACACACACCACCATCCAACCCTCATCTCCAAATCAAAACTAGTCATTTCCAAACTCAGCCCCACTGCCCACCACTTCTCAAAACCATCGCCTCCATCACAAATAACACACTAACTTTATTCATAAACATTTATTAGGACACATTTCAAAAATATATCCATACCCATTCAAACCGTTCCCAAACCCGTTCAACATATCCTATCCATCACGAACACGCCCCACCACGCCACAACCTGGTGCAGTAGCTACCTAGTCGGAGTAGGCATCCAAGGCGGATGTCTTCCATCTCAGATTCTTTCATCTCTATTTTGGGATGTATTTCTTCACATTTATGAAACACCCCTACAGCACTTGCTTATTTCTTGAAAACCCATCGGCATGTTTAGTGTGTTAGTGGGTGATTGTGAGCTTATGGAGTTCGGATCTGGTGAGTCTTTACCCCACAGTGATTGTGGGTGGACCAATCACGGTTCACCATGTCACCGCCGGTAGCCCGCCTCTATCCAAGGCAAGGGTTAGGGCTAGTTTGACACTTTACTAATATAGTAAAAGTCAAGTAAAGCCTCTATTTTTCAGACAAGATGTTACATTAAAAGCACTTTAATTCAAAACTTCCTCCATCTTTTTTAAAAAAAAGTCAAAAAACAACTACTTTTATCCACTAAAATACCAAAAAACTCCACTTTCCTATACAAAATATCAAAAAGATTCCATAACAAATAACAAAAAATAAAATATTATCGTAACCCACTTATATTTTATTCTTTCTCCAAAATCAACTTTACTTCACTTGACTCTATTAGTAGAGTTGCCAAACTGGCCCAAGGATCCCGATTCAGAGTGTATGTAGCGTCACAACCCATGTGATGTGCCCTGATTTGCCCACTCATGATAAGTGTATAATAGGTACAACAGAGGATCCGATGGCAAACCATTTGACAGTTCACTCACAATCTGCAGATGCACCCGCGGGAGCACGACTTTGGTGATCCTGCGACCTACGAATAGAAATGGTGTTGTGGTGCCCTTTCTTAGAAAATAGGTCCAATCGAAATTGAGATCGTGTCTTATTCAGGAACTTAGTTGTGTTTGTTAAGGGCTTATTTCTTTGCTGGAATTTCAGGAATTCCTATCTGGGAAATTCATGAATTCCCAGACAAAGTGGAATTCCTAGATGCACCTTTGGGCTTGAGCATCCAGGAATTCCACCGAAATGCATAGGGAGTGGAATTCGACAAAGTGGAATTCCTAGATGTACCTTTGGGCTTGAGCATCCAGGAATTCCACCGAAATGCATAGGGAGTGGAATTCTTGGATTCCCAAAGGTCAAAAGAGACCTTTCATGTCGCTGAATCTAAAAATGCTACTAAACAAATATGGAATTAAGAAATTCCAGAGGACAACCTGTCACATCATGTCCAGGAATTCCTGAACATTGTGAATTCCTAGCTGAAATTCCACTAAAGAAATAGGGCCTAAATGTAGAACCATTTGTCTATCGGTCTTATATATATGTTTCTTTTTTCCATCTTAACCTCACAACCCTCTTCCACTTAACTGCTCAGAAATCAAGTAGCTAGTTTTGTAATCAAGGAGAAAAAGGCTCACAAGTCACAATATCACCACTATGGGCATTTTTGTAAAAAGATTAAAAAACTAATGCATTTTCGAAAAAAAAAAAAACTAACACATGTACGAAGCACTCTGTCAATGAATTTTAAAATTTGGTTACTGTGCTTTGGATTAAAAGTTTAAGGTTTTTTTTTTATCTTAAATTTATATAAAATTATATTAATCTAATTATTAATTATATACTTAATCTTATAACTAGTACAATAAGCACCTATACTTCCACACATTACAAATCAAAAGCTTCATACATTAAAAAGGTTACGAAAGTACCTAGTTTTGTGATCCGGGAGGAAATTGCATAGAATGAGAATAAGAAAATTGGGATAGAAAGGGAATAGCGGAGGTGAGGTAGAAAGAGGATTTTTGCATAAAGAAAGAGGTATAACTTCAAAAAATGGAGAGTGGACGAGAGTAGTTTGATAAGATAAAGATATGAGAAGGTAGCTTTATGAGATAGGAAGTGGGGAGAGAATGTGTAACTTTTGGAAAAAAAATGATAACTTATAGTCAAAATTATAATTGATTGGCAAAGTTAAGGCCCAAACCCTTGGCTCTAATATGATATTATAATGCGGATTTTTTTTTGAAAGCTAAGTGTAGGTTTTATTGAAAGACAGGGGAAAAACCCCAAATGTACAACAATCAAAAGACCCAAAGCTCACATGCTGGGCACCAAAAAACAAATAGCCCACATCCCGAGCATCAAGAGCCAACTAACATGTAACTATTAAAGTAGCACATGACCCAATCATATGAGCAACCCCTCTAATTCAGTAGCAGTAAACTGCATAAGGCCAATTTAAACTCCCTTTATTTTCTTACTGATCCGAATGGAGACCTTAGATAGCGAGTGAAGAATGTTGGATCCTTAATCCAACATTTGGCTTATATGTTAATAATTATGTATTATGGACTGTCATGTAAGGTTAAGCCCATTTAAAAGTGAACTTATAAGGTTTGGGTAATTTGGGCTTTAATGTATCTGATAGGGTGTGGGCCTTTAATGTGTAGAGACTTAAGTGTAATTTCCATTCTTAATGATGGGCAAACATGGAAATTCCAAAAGGATAACTGGGTAGTTATCCTTATAGTGGTTATGGTCCCCATATCACACGTACGTGAAAACTCTATTATGAAATCCCATCTTCAGATGGAAAGAGACAAGAGAGAAGGCTAAAGGATTCTCTCAAGAACTTGTTGATCTAGAAGGCCAATCGCACGACTCAAAAGAGAAATCAGTCATTATGGATTCAGGTACGCTTCTGCTAAACTTCTTGATGACTTAACATGAGTTTTCTGGATTTAAACGATGGTTTTCATCTATTAAAGATTTCCTAACAAAGAATTGCTAGAAGATATTGTCGAATAACAACATCCACCTTTCATATTGTAAATTTGTCTCTCCATGGTGACTTCATTGGATAGTTTAAAGCTACTAGGATACTCCCATCCAATTCAAAAACAAAAATTGCTACATGCAATGGGATCATCTCCAAAAGATAAAGAGCGGCGTGGTAGAAGTCTTGACTTCATATCATAGTACCAAAGTTAGGATCACCTGTATCCGACCACAAGACTCCTATCATAAATGAAGAAAGAAATGCAATGGACATTCGCCAAACCTCTTTACCCGCCAAACCCACCTCAATAGGAGGATGAACAAGAGGGACAAATAGAGGAAGATTCCATCTACTCTCGATATGGCTTGGAACATGAACCCCCAAGAATAGACATCTACTATGCACCTTTGAAATAATATCTTTAATAATATACTCTAATCGTCGCCTATATTTTTTGAAAATACGAGCATTTCTTTCCCTCCAAATGTGCCATATGAAAAAGGTAAAGAGTAGCTTGGTGAGAGTAGCCATTCCTTTTAAATGCTTATGAACCTTGAGGAGAGTAGACTAAATAAGCTCCATAACAGATGAGCATGGAATCGACTGCAAGAAAATCTTATTAAGAACTCCATCCCAAACGTGGAAAGAGTAAGGACAATGGAGGAACAAATGCTCCTGGTTTTCCCAACTAGAAGAAAAAAAACACAATTAGAATCACAATTAACATTTCTTGAAATTAAGAAACTTTTAGTCTTCAAACAGCACAGGAATCTCATCCAAGCAGATACAGAAAGTTTATTTATGCATCCCTTAAGTCACAAATAATCCTCCCCCAGGAATAATTGCATGGGACCCAATACTGAGTACCATAGCATATGTAGACTTCAAGGTAAATCCTCCATGCTCCTCCAAGGTCCACACAATCTCATCAAAAAATAATGGCTCAGGCTGAATTTCAACTTGAATCTTGGCCCACAATGTGTTCAAATCACTAGAGGTAGTAGGTGGGAAAGATCACCCATTTGGAGAAATGAGTTGGATAAAATACACAAATTCCCCCAAGCCAAGATCATAGATGATGCAAGGAGAATACATATCCCTAATGCAAACAATCTTGCATCTAAGGATCCGGCCAAAAATTAGTAGCTCTACCATCTCCGATCAAAAGCCGAATATAAGGAAGAACCATAGGTCGTAGAAATAGAATACCCTGTTGGAAGTAGGTGAGCCTTTTGGATGGGTTTGAAAAACTTTTGACCCCTTAAAGCAGGGATCAAACACCCAAAAGGCTGAGAACCGAATCCTAAGATCTAAAAACCCTAATCTCATGCATTAAGATCAAAGATCTATCAAGAAGACATATCAAGAAACAAACAAACATATCAAGAAGACATACTAAAACAAAAAGATAATAGATCTATACCTTTGAAGCTTGGTTGTACTCAAATCGAGAACTTGAAAACTTAATTCTCTACGAAAACCTTTTTCGCAGATTTGATCTCCTTCTCCTCGTGGTTCTTCCACACCATGATCCTCTTGTTAGAGAACTTCTCAAGGGGAATAGTGGGATCTCTAAGGAGAAGAAAACCCTAACACTCTAGAAGGAAACCAGAAGAGAGAGATAAGTGCTTATGAGATTGTGTATAGAGATCTCGAACCCTCTCCTCTTATTTACAGTTTATGGAGCACATCCTCTTTGTTTAGAATTAGAAATCTCACTTCTATTCTTAGTATATTCCCTACTCCTCATTTCCTTAAGAGTTCTAATTGGATTAGTAGCATTCTCTTATTAGGGCTAGCATGAGGACGACTATGGATTCTTTAGAATCTGTCTTCAATTGGAAATCTAGACCTCACATTTGATGTGAACTCTCGACCCACAGTTAATTGCAAATAAGTCCACTATATAAATGCAATTGAACTCCAGTCTTACGAATATCTACAAGCATACCATAATCTTCCCAATTACTACAAGTAAGCCCCTCCATCAATTATATCCATGGATCTATTGAAATAAATTTGTCCAACCAAATTAGATTCATTTCTTATTATCCTGGTGACCCAATTAACTATAGCAATCATCGGTACTATCCAATTAACTTTTAATTGAGATGGGTATACACTTACCAATGATAAAATCTATTAATTGACATAAGGAGATATTTCTCTCTTAGATGATATATTTCATCTTGAGAATTATATGTTTCCACAGTCCCACTACCACGTACCCAAGACACCGAGGTTTTAACTTACAGTTGGCCTCACTCATTGGTGACTCAAAGCAAATGCATAGTACAAGCTTGAGTCCATTAATCTTTCAGGATTAAGAGAGTAGTCCTTAAATTAAAGACAGACTTGCATAAGGTGCTATTTATGGTCCTTCCGTACATCCAATGTATTAGCACAACAATCCAGAGTTTTACACTATGATGGTTGAGAGTAATTGCACTATCTCATAGTAAGTACTACAGTGCTACAACCTTTTCAGATTAGATGTCCAGTCTCATTACTGGTTGTGAAAATATTTTAAGTATATGATTTGTGATTAATGTCTCCTGTATGTAAATCTCATCTACATACATTGATTATATTAAATATACTTTTGGGCTCCGGTTCATCGCATGAATCATCATGTCATTTTGTATTAGTTATGTGCAATCAAATAATAAAATACCATCCATCACATGAATAGAGCATGAAAATATAAAATAATTATTAAAATAAATAAATTTATTTACATCATCCAATGGATTGAGGATATACAATCTAAGATACCCCTCTAACCCAAAAAGGCTAATCTAGAGGTTTTAATATCCACTTGTGCAAATGCACACTTTGCACTTAGTATTTTGAACCATTCGAGAAGTGGAACCCACCACTGAGTATCATGCACAGATGGATGCACAGTGCCCATGTGCATAGGTGAACATTTTCCCTTCTAATAGCGAGTAAAATTTTGAAATATTTTGTTAAGGAAAAATAATAATAATCCATTGAAATATATAGTTATATGCTTAATGTCCCTAGCGGAAACTTGACAAGTAAAGGGATATGAGCTTGTGAGATGAAAGTCCAGAACCTCTTTTGCCAGCTATTTCACATGGGAGCTCTGAACAAATGAATGGAGCTCCATTGTGAGGCCCCATTGAGTTAATCCGGACCGTTCAAGATCACTGGGAGTCCCTTCCAGTGACATATCTTCATATTTGTGTTCAAATGGAGTGATCATATGACTACAATTATGATTAGCACCATGTCAAGAGCGATGGCACATCAACAACCGATCATGTTTCCATCGTGATACTCAATTGGAAGCTGGGACCCATTCCTATTGAACTAAATGTCTAAAACTAGAGTACTAGATATTAATGGAGGGGATGGGGTTCATCTTAAATAAATTAGGATCCTTTGTTGTAGGCGACTAGACGCTGACGTTGCATCACTGGTGCCGCTGACGTGGTGCGGTGTTGATCACAGTTTCTGTCATGTAAACAATCATACCATGGGATCCCCTTTTGGACTAACACTTGAGTATCAAGATATAGAGGGGATGAAAATTCATTTTGAATGCTGTACAATTCCATGTAACAGAGGATTCAGACTCCTGTTAGAATTATCCGGATTATCTCTATGTGAGCTCCACCATGGCATTCTATGGGTGTGTAAGTGTCACCGTGTAATAAATGCTCCCGTGGCTCCTGAGTGGGAAGACTGGGAGTTCGTTAATGGGAAGATTCACCCGACCAAAATCTCAAAAACCGACCGCCCTCTTATTTGAGTAAATAGTTACTGTCATCGTTTTATAGAGGCAACAAAGAAACCAGCGTGTCGTGTCGCATTACTCGCATATCTGTTCAAGTTTCAAATTCTTCGTCATCCGTTAGATTTCGTACTTGGGACGTTCAACATTCCTTTTAACTTTCCCAGTTTCCTTCTCTCGCTCATGCAAATGGTTCAAATGATCTAATACCCATTATATTTACCTAATTAGCGTGCCCAAAGTAGGAATCTCATGGCCGGGTCAGAACTAGTCCAGTCCTGTTCCATTTATTAATGAGCACTAAAATCCTCGTCTGAGCCAATCATGAGCCTGGAAGTCAGGTCAGGCCCATAACAATTGAAAATATGTTTAGTCCATTGTATAAAGTGTGTAGGGCCAGGTTACATCAAGCCTTTAAGCGTGCCCAGCTCGATCAGCCCATTTAACAATTTCTCCAGGAAGGCCCAGCTTCAGCCAAGGGCCTAAAGATCAAATCCACCCCAAGACAAGCTGGGTGCAGGTCAAGTAAAGTTGGCTCGGTCCATAATTAGCCAGAGGCTCAAGTGCCGTTAAAACCGTCCAAATGTGCTCTCCACTCAACATCGTTTATTTAAATATAATTTTGATCAATGAGGACCGATTAGACAAGTTTGATCTTATTGCAAGGGCGGAACAAAGAATTTTGTTTAGAGGTGAGGGCAAAGAAAAAAAAAACAAAATTACAAATTTTTGTAATAAAAAAAAAAAATATATATATATATATATGTGTGTGTGTGTATTTGTAATAGTGAAAACAAGGAAGTGATTTTGAGTGGATTAGATTTCAAGTATAAGCCCGGATGATTGAATCACAAAATGATGTATGGTGCATCAGTACATTGAATATGCAAATAATTGCTAAAGTATAAAAATGAAATTCTCAAGATGGGTCCATGGTCCTTTCTTATATATGTAACTTTTAAGGTGCAATTTGAAATTTCATTATTCAAAAGCACAAAGAAAATTAATGATACTATCCCATATCTAAAATTTTAACTAAAAAAAAAAAAAAAACTCTAAGATTTGTAAGGTGCTCATTAGACCAGTTAATTACTATCCGTACATATTTTGAATTAAAACTTCTTTCCACCCCATTTGTCATTCCTGTTAAGAGTTTCACTAAAGTCCCCTGCTAGATCATGGTTTTTTCTATGGAAGGAAGAAACCTCGTAATTGAATTATTAGTGGATTGACAATCATTCAATCAAGTCCATGCACAGAAATTCCATACGTATACAATAGCTGATCAAGGCTCTTAAATGAAATTAAAGTGAGTTCATGATAAAATCTAATTTGAAATCCCGCACTAAATCCCACACTTACATTGGAACCATTACTTGATTACATAATAATTTACGTAACATATAGGTTACCTCAAATTTTAGTTAAGGGAAATGATCCTATGACATGGAGAAGGGTTTTTCGAAAAAAGATGAGGAAGAAAAGTCCATTGAAGTCCTCTCAAAAGTAAATCATATGTTTTACATGAGATTATTGCGATTATAAATATCATTCAATAAGAGTAATGCTTTCGCCCATGCAATCATTAAGGTGGATGACGACTCACAAAATGTGAGCCCTAAATTGCATATTTCAAAGAAATGCACTCCACTGTTTTGGAAAGATGCAGCGAGTTATTAACCATCAAATCTTTATGCTAATTTCTTTTCATGAATGCCAGCATATTTTAGCAAGCTTAGCTAATTCAATGGGTGCTCGTCAAAGATGAATATAATGAATTGTCAAAGCACACATGGCATAATTGGTAGAGGGATTGGTGAAACCAACAAAAGTCAATTTCATTGGTTATTTTCACGTGTTCAAATCGAAATTCATGAGGCTCAATAGTGGATCCATCTGTTAAAAATTTAAATTGGGGAAATAAATTGAGCCCCTCCTTACCGCTATCAAAATTTTACTCCAATGGCGACTGGTCTCATGTGAACATCTTTTGAGAGAATATTTTATGAGCATACTACATATTTTTAGTACGCATTTCAGCTTATGGGCCTTACTTAGAAACAGAGGAGGGCAAATGGAAAGATTTCCTTATAGGGAAAAAAAATCAGCCCATTATCCTACCATGGGTTTAATTTTACATTTAAGTTTAATGACATCTTAATTGTAAATGTTTTTGAAATTCAACCAAACATTGAGTAAATGTCCATTGAGTGTAAAATTGATCATGGTGCTGGACCATAAGATGAAAAGATTATCAAAGAAATGAACTGAACAAAGTTGGGCCCTACATTGGATGGCTTATTAATTGGTTATGGAAGTCCAATAAAGCTAATTATTATATGGTTAATCTGCAAAACAACCATTTCATGCCACATGTTAATTTTTGGACAAATTCATCCCATTCATTTCTAACAAACACCACTAACTAGCTAGCTTTTAGCAAAATAAGAAGCCTTTCCCTATTTATAATTAAAGGACAGTTTGGTTTGTTTGGAAATAATTTTCTGGTAATCATTGTGATTTTGCACAAACACGAAGGACAATTCCGTCTGAACAGTACCCGGGTTTGAAGGATAACGGATAAACGTTTCCCAACTTTGTCCACAGGAACGCTTTGATGTCCGGAAAGCAAATATCTTTCTTCTCATCAATGCCTCTTCCTCTCCTCGAACTCTCTGGCATTTCTCGGCACGGATGATGCAAGGAGAAGAAAAACATCAACATGTTACTTTTCGCACCAAAGGCCCTTCTCCTTCTCTCTTCCTTTCTCCTCATCTCCTCCCTGTTCTTCTCATTCCCTCCGTTTGCAGCTGCTGCTCATCTTGGTCGGCTTCAAACCGTACATAACCCAGGTCTTTTTTTTAATAGATTTTTTCTCGGTTTTTAACAGCTGGGTTTTGTTGTGTTTTTTTTTCTGACCAAGGAAACTGATTTTCATGGCCTGTATCTGGTGGAAAGGTGGTTTGGTTAATGGTTATGCATTGTTTGCTTTGGTTTTTGAAATGGGGTCTCGCAGGTTGGGGAGAAGGAGATGGCATTGGTTTGTATTCAAGGAGGGGTTTGGTTGGTGAGGAGATTGCTTCTGGACCTAGTGATATCTCTGCGGAAAACACAAGTTTTGTGTTAGCTGCTGAAAGAACTCATAGAAAAGACCCTTTGGAAGGCTATAAACGCTATGCTGGTGGATGGAATATCAGTGACCAGCATTACTGGGCTGTGAGCTCCTCTCGAATTCCCAAATTAGTTTCAGGGTGTGTTTGGATGTGCACGAATTGATGATGGCTCGAATTGTTTTGGGTGATTGAAGTTTTGCGCGTTCTGCTATGCATTTGGGTGGCCGACATGAAGCAAAACCAGCAAATTTATGCCTCTTTGGCATCTGAATAATGGAACCTTCAATTTATATTAGACCCAAATGCATAGTGGAATTGAAAACTCATCATTCTAGCAATATATTTAAACACATTGCAAATTCGGGGTACATCCAAAAGCCACGTTTCTTTTAATTGCTATTTTCTATTGGGGTTTGAATGTTATCTTTCCCATAATTATTATTATCGTTTTCTTTTGGGTCCAGTCTGTTGGTTTCACTGCAGCTCCTCTGTTTGTGATAGCTATTGTTTGGTTCCTGGTGTTTGGGTTGTCTTTGTTGCTTATTGCGTGCTGTTACTGCTGCTGTCGAGGACGGTCTCATGGCTACTCACAGGCGATTTATACATTTTCTCTCGTCATCCTCATATTTTTCACTGTTGCTGCAATGTAAGTTTATTTCCCATTTCTTAGTTTCTGTGGTTTTTGAATAATTGTGTGATTGTTTGGGTAAGGGTTTTTGAAGAACGCCCTGTTTGGAAATTCTCAATTATGGAATTCTCAAGCCAATTCTCGCTTTGTTTCTGTTGCCCACATTGCCCACCATGTTTAAGAACTACCACTTTCCTAGGAAAACATTTTCTTTTCCCAACAAAAAAAACCAAATATACCTCATATGTCCATTGAGTAAATGGAAATGTATAATGAATGTAAATGTAAATGTAAATGTAAATGCATAATATTCAATTTTACTTTTAAGCTGGTCCTACGATATTTGTAGAGATCTATGCACTGAAAGGTAGAATTTGATGGATCTCGATGTGCGAGACTCTTGACACGCGGCCGGAGATCTGTATGTATTCCAGTGATTGAGAAGCTTTGCGGATCTCTTCGCTTTTGCCTTTACCTACCTTTACCTGGGAAGGTGTAGATTGCTTGGATACCAACCCTAGGGCTACCATATCTCTTATATAGTCCAGTCCCAAAGAGTCACACTTCTTGAAGACTTTTTCGCCAAAAACCCACATCCATCCTAATCCTGTTAGGAGACTTATCCAGTGGGTACAGATCAAGTCTTTGGATTGAAGTGGGATACTAATTTCTCTTATGGCCACAACCATGCTTGACCTGACGTGGGACCCGTGGCATGTGGGCCACACAATTTCCAACAGAATTCATATAGTTATATAGTTCTTTGTATGGTTAGATCGCCTAATATAGAAATCAATCTTTGTTGTAGACGTCTATGAAATGCTAGGTGTCTTCTGATAAAGAAAATGTGAAAAATAATTATAGTCTTAGAGCATATGATCATGATTACTATTCAACAAAATAAGTAGCAAATGAGTATACATGGGGAAGGTTCATAATGATACTAGCTATGACCCTTAAAAGTAATGGCTTCCCTCAAGTATGTGTTGAGTCTAGAGAGTGGAACTGAGAACGCCTCCAATTTATTGACATTGATGGTGATTTAGCATCAGATCTCCATGGAACCAACTAGCTGATCATGAATTGAATAATCACACTCCATTGAGCAACGCACTAACGAAATGATGATAAGCCGCCTCAATGTGAGAAGGTTCGGGTGTGAAAAATGGGATTCGCAACTATATACATGGAATTGATATTACAGCAAAGCAGGAGAGGAGGTCAACGCAAAAATATGTCAAGATTTTTGGGAAGAAATTGTAACCCTACTACTTCAAACCATAACAATAACAAGAGCATGGTATTCAGCCTCAATGCTAACCGTGAGGTGACAGGTTGCTTTTTAGAGGAACAAAAGACCATGTTTGGTCCCAAAAAGATGCATCATGCATGTACCAATTACTAAGCAGCAATTGTCTTGGCTATCTGCCTAATCAGCATCAGAGAAGTAAAGTAAAATAATTATATTTGATGAGACATAAACCATGAGTAAGTGTGACGTGTTTCAGAGTCACAAAATGAGAGGTGGTGAGACATATACATGAATTGACATGCTTGATTGATTGCATAAGAGATATCAAGGTTGGTTATGGTAGCATTCTGAAGGGCTCCAAGAATGTTATGGTAAATAGTCGCATTAATAAGAGGGTCACCAGTAAGAAAAGATAATTTCGGACCTGTTAATATTAACCAAAGAGTGAGGAAGGAGAAACTGAAAGAGAATTTTTGATGAATTCTTTTGGCTAGCCAGCCAATCTAATTTTAGATACAAGTTGCTATAAAGGGATGGAGTATAAGTAGGGCTAGAGTACAAGTGGAGATTTGGGACTTAATCATAACAGATTATGTTGATTACTTGACGTAAAACACTTGACAGAATAATTTCTGGAAGAAGAAGATTGCAAGAAAGCAGGCTAAAATTTAGGGCTCAACGATAGTGTCAACTTAAGACGGCCATAATTTTTTATCTAGGTATTGTCTCACAATGCATAAGTACTTGTTTTGAAACTATTGACATGCTCTATACTTTAGACATCGGTCTTCGGTCGATGCTATCATCAAAGGAAAAAATAAGGGTGTTTTGAAGGACAAAACATAGTTTTCGTTTATATACATATTTTTCCTTATTTTAGAAGTTTTTAAATCTGTTCGAGTTCGAACTCTTGTGGAAGGTCTTAGAAAGTAATTTAGAGTTAGTCTGAGGGTTTGATGTAATTTGGGACTTTTTTTTACTATTTTTAGTAACTTTTACAATTTTTGGGGAAGTTACGGTTTTGGATGCTACATAAGTCATCCTTATGTTTCTATTGAGGAGTAATATGTAAGAAATCGTGTGGCCCGCATGCCACGGGTCCCACGTCAGATTAAGCAGGGCGCCAACAGAGAATACAATCCCACTTAATGTAAGACTTGATCTGGTCCCACTAATAAGACTCCCATTATGATTAGTGGATGTGGGTTTTTTGGCGAAGAAGTCTCTAGTAAGTGTGACTCTTTGGGATTTGTCTATATAAGATAAGGGAGCCCTATGGTTGATTATTATTCCATCCCATAAGAGAGACAAGAGGCGAAGAGATCCGTCGAGCTTCCCCATTGCCGGAGCACCCATAGATCTTCAACTGTGTGTCGGAGTCTTCGCATCGAAATCCATCAATTGGTATCATAGCCTGGTACTATGTGTTTTGACGATTTGGATCGTGAAGTCACTGGTTAGATTGAAGTAAATCTAGGGCTTTTCTGTGAGCCTGGGGCATCCTTCGTTTCTATGCAACGTTAGGAAGTGAAAGACTTCATCTTTCACTGTGCACGCAAACCGACAGAGAAGTTTTCTTTTTTAAAGTCAACAAAAGGCTTTTTTGTCTCATTACACAAGGTGAAGGAAGGCCATTGTCTTCCTTGCGGTTCGTGCATGCATAAGACTCCTTTCATTGTTTTGTTTCAGCGCAAGAGAACAACAATTGTTTGCCGTTTTCTGCCCTCAGGACACGTGCATAAAGGAGGGGAACTCACTCTCTGCAGTTTGAGCGAATCTGACCCGTGTTCAAACCGACCCAATGCAGCTAGACCCACACTAGCAGAATTGCAAGGGTATAGTGCAGGCGCAAGCAACCATGCAGTTACGACATCAACAACGATGCATAATTGTACGACACGCTGGGAGGGTGATTTTCGACCGTCAAACTCGCATTGGGATATCTAGAGCATCCGAACTCTGATCGACGAACGGTTTGGTTTTGCGGAATCCTTGTGAGCATATCTACGTAGTAGCAGAAAGAGGAAGACGATCTAGCGGTTCAGAAAAAGGGTGATTTTTCTCCTTTAACGGTCAGTGGTATTTAAACCTGTTTTTTAATTCAGTAATTTTGTCTTCCAAATCAGCGTGGACTGATCTTGCTAAGGCTAATATTTTTAATGGCAAGAACTTAGCCTGTGGAAGCGTCGGATGGATGCATTGCAACACTTTGACGGATTAACGTATGTGATTGAATCCAATCCAATCTCCAAATCCGCTGATGATGCCCCTAAGGAAGATCATGATGTGTTGAACAATGGGTATTTAATAACAAATCAGCGAGGCATCTTCTGGTCGGATATCCATTAATTTGGTAAAGCATTTGAGCACTTTAACACTCCTAAAGAAATCTATGACTATGCTATGGACAAATATGATGAAACCTCCAAATCTCACTTGATGGAGGCATTCAACGCATATGTTAACTAAAAGATGCTAGAGGGATCATCTGTAACACTATGTTTGGGAAGGGGGGAGGGGAGGGGAGGGGAGGGAAAATTTGAGGGGGAAGGAAAATTAAGGGGAGGGGAGGGGAGAGAAAATTAATTTTACCTCCTCTTGTTTGGATAGTCAAAAAGTAGGTGAAAGAAAAGTGAAAAAATAGGGTTTTGTTTGTTTGTGAGGTAGAGAGAAAATTACCAATTTATCCTTTGTGAAAAAGTGAAAAGGGCAGTTTAGTAAAATGACAAAGATTCCCCTTTTTCCCTCCTACTTTCCCCCCATTTTTGAGAGGAAAGTTTTGAGGTGGGCCCCACACGAATTTTACCCCCACTTTCCTTCCCCCTTCCCAAACACCCTCAATTTCCACTTTCCTTCCATTTTCCCCTCTTTTTTTTTTTTTTTTTCCTTTCCCTCATTTTACCTCCTTCCCAAACAGAGGGTAAGGGATCACATTGATCCAATGGCAGTCCGATACAGTAACCTCGCAGCTTTGGGAAAGGAAATGGACAAGTGTTTTCAAATCATGTACTTGCTGATGAGTCTTCCACCTTCGTGGGAGAATGTGTCTCAGACCCTTAACCTTGAAAAAGGTGTAACACTCAGTGAGGTTGAAGCTAAATTGCTTGTTGAAGGACAAGGACAGGCTGCTCGCGGCGTACCACCTTCAAACTTTGTCATGATTGCTAAAACTAAGAATAATAACGGTGCGTTAATCGTTAATGTGAAAAATAAAAGGAAATTCAAAGGCAATAAAAAACGGAAAGGGCCTAAGAGTGGTGTTTGTTTTAACTACGGGAAGCCTGTACACTTCAGTTCTTAATGCAGAAAGAAAGGGGTGAGAGTAGCCAGCAAGGTAAAGTAACCAAAGAACATGGTGATTATGTTGAGATGGTCACATAGTAAAGAACATGGTGATTATGTTGAGATGGTCACATAGTAAAGAACATGGTGATTATGTTGAGATGGTCACATAGTCCATGATGGATACCAATGACAAGAATTGGTGGATTGATTTAGGAGCCACCAGGCACATATCAAGATCCAAGGTTGGATTTGTCGAATTCAAAGAGATGAAACAGGGAGATCAGAGTATTTACATGGGGAATGAAACATTCTGTGATGTGTTGGATGTAGGGAAAGTCAAAATTCCCTTACCAACTAGAAAATCCCTATATCTCTACGATGTTTTCTTTGCTCCAGCTATGAGGAGGAGCGTCATCTCTATGAGCCAGTTGGCTATGAATGAATTCAAAATCAGATTTAAAGATAACGAGGTTACAATAGGCATGCGCGGTCAAGTTTTAGTCAATGAATGGTTTTCTTTCTAATAAATTGTATTTGCTTGACATTCTTAATGATGAAATAAAATCTAGTTCCCATTATTCTGTGTTTGCGATTGTGTGCATGGATGGTTTGACAATGTTATGGCATATGAGATTAGTGCACATAAAAAAAAAAAAGAATAAGTTGAACGGTTAGGGATGGACTCTTACCAGATTTAGGTAAAGTGGAGTACCCTATATGTGAACCATGTCTAAGTGGAAAAATGGTCAAGAAACCATTTTCAAAGGGAACTAGAAGTTCAGAAATATTAACCATAATTCATTCTGATATTTGTGGACCATTGAATATATAAAATAGAACGGGGGAGGACTATTTTATCACGTTTATTGATGATTGCAGCAGATATGGTTATGTGTACCTGATTAAACGCAAACATGAGGCCTTAAAAATGTTTCAAATATATGCTGCTGAGGTCCAAAATAAAAAGGGCAAGAAAATAAAACGAATTAGATCTGATAGGGGGGGTGACTATACCTCGGAATTGTTTAAAGAATATTGTGCACGTGAGGGAATCATTCATGAATATTCAATTCCATATACCCCATAATAGAATGGCATGGCCGAGAGGAGGAATAGGACCTTAATAGATATGGTAAGGTCAATGATCAGCCACGTGAGACTTCTGTTGTATTTGTAAGGAGAAGTGTTAAATATGGCACATTATATCTTGAACAGAGTACCCTCCAAAAGTGTGCCCAAGACCCTGTATGAATTATGGAATGGTGCCAAACTAAAATTAGAAGATGTGAGAGTTTGGGGCTGCCCTGTACATGTCTTGTTATCACCACAAGAAAGATATAAATTGTAAGCAAAACAATGAAAAAATGTTCTTTCGTTGGCTGCCCATTACATTCTAAAGGATATCGTGTTTATGATCACGATAACAAGATAATCATGGAATGCCGAGATGTGTTTCTCCTTGAGGATCCGACGGTCAGTCCTAGAGTAGAACCACAATGTATGGAATTATACGAAATCTCTAAGGACAAGGGGGTTCAAGCAAGTGGGGGTGCCGACAAAGAGGACGTTGGACATAGAATTCCTGGCCAAGGCCCACTTGAGGTGATTGAACAACCCGATGAGCCGATTGGTAGGCCGATTTGGGCGAGGAAACAGTCGGCGTATCTAGATGATTATTGCAGTTTATTGGAAACTGTACAAGATTTGGATCCGAATTTTTACTCTCAAGCGATCAAAGCGCAGGATGCACAGTATTGGTTAGAGGCTATGAGAGAGGAGATGGAATCAATTGAAAAGAACCAAGTATGGCAATTGATTGATCTTCCAAAAGATCGAAAAGCCATTGGATGTAAATGGGTTCTTAGCAAGAAACTAAAGTCGGATGGATCCTTAGATAAATATAAAGTATGTCTAGTAGCTAAGAGATTCACACAAGTGGAAGGAATAGATTACGATGAGACATTTTCTCCGATCGTAAAATTCCAATGCATACGAACCTTAGCAGCATTGGTAGCATGTCGTGACCTTGAATTGCACCAGATGGACGTGAAAACCATATTCTTGAATGGCGAATTAGAAGAAGAAATATATATGAAACAACCTGAGGGGTTTGTGGTGCAAGGTCACGAGGATAGTGTACAAACTTAATAGGGCATTGTATGGATTGAAACAGGCCTCGAGACAATGGTACAGAAAATTTCACCAAGGCCATATGTGAAATAGGATTTATCCCCAATAATGCAGACATGTGTTTATATATTAAACGCAGTGGGAGTAGTTATTTATATTTGTCATTATATGTGGATGACATTTTGATCGCTGGTGATAAATTGAAAGTGGTAAATGAAATCAAACAATGGTTAAAGTCAATATTTTAGATGAAAGACATGGGTGAGGCAGAGTATTTCCTTGGCATTGATCGTCCGAATAGGCTATTGACTTTATCACCAGGTTATTATTTGGAAACTGTGTTGAAATGGTTTGATATGGCTGTGTAAACCAATTGACACTCCCATTTGCAAGAGCATAAAATTGTCAAGTGATTAGAGACGCACAAATGAGCAGGATAAGGAAGTGATGAGAATGAAACCTTATGCTCAAATTGTGCGCAGCATCATGTATGCGATGCTATGTATGGGACCATACCTTGTATTCACAGTGCGTCTCGTAAGCAGATTCCTAAGTAACCTAGGATTATAACATTGGTATGCTGTTAAGAAGATTCTGCAGTACATCAAAGGAACACTGAATCTTTGCCTATGTTATCAAGGTGAAGTCCTGGAACTGTGCGGCTACTCAGATGCAGATTGGGCCAGTGATTTAGACCAGAGAAAGTTAACAATCAGCTGTGTTTACCCTCGGAGGAGGTGCAGTTTCTTGGGGTAGCAAGAAATAGACCTCTACGGCTATGTCAACAGCTGAAGCAGAGTATATAGCCTGCAGTACAGCAGTTAAGGATGCTCTTTGGTTAAAATATTTCCTAACTAATTTGTAGATAATTGGAGAAAAAGAACCTACCCCAATGAACGTAGATATCACATCTACTATATCCATGGTGAATGAGCAAAAGTTTAACGGCCGATCAAAACATGTTGAGATAAAGTATCACTTCATCAGAGAGAAGGTTGAAGCAAATGATATAGAAATTTTTTATCTGCCTTCAGAGGAATTGATGGCTGATGCTCTCACCAAGGCTTTGCCTGCAGAGGATTTTGCAACGCATGCGATGCGCATGGGACTGAGATATATTTGATGTACGTGGCATTCGTGCCAAGTGGGAGATTGTAGGAAATCGTGTAGCCCACATGCCACGCGTCCCATATCAGATCAAGCAGGGCTGATGCCAACAAAGAATACAGTCCCACTTACTTAATGTAAGACTTGATTTGGTCCCACTAATAAAACTCCCAATAGGATTAGTGGATGTGGGTTTCTTGGCCAATAAGTCTCTAGTAAGTGTGACTCTTTGGGACTTGTCTTTATAAGATAAGGGAGCCCTATTGTTGATTATTATTCCATCCCATAGGAGAGACGAGGCGAAGAGATCCGCGGAGCTTCCTAATTGCCGGAACGCACATAGATCTCCGGCCATGTGTCAGAGTCTCCGCATCCAAATCCATCATAATATGCATTTTAGATTCACTTTAGGGTTTTCCCTACTTCTTCCTTTTCGATTAAGGGTTTTGCTTTCGGGTTGAGGATGGTGATATTCTTTCTTACTCTTTTGTGCTTTCTACTATGGTGGTTGGTATTAGAGCAAGGTTTTTCTTGGTTCAATGGCCAACGACAATTTTAGTAGCTATTTCACTAACAATGCTTTTGGAAATCAAGTCATGACTATGGCAGTGTTTGACTCTTTCCAATTCGAAAACCAATGATTAATGCAAGAGATGCAAGCATTGATTACATGGTTGGTGGAAGCCATGGAGTGCATCTAGGTTCACAACAATGACATGGCTCGTGACAATGAAAAGGGTCGTGATCACCTTGATTGTGGTCATCCACATAGGTGGCCAACCAACCATTGAAGATGAGTCGAGCAATGAAGAAGTTGACAAGATTATTATTGGGAAGGAAGGTAGTGATCGATGAGATCTAGGCGATGAAGACTACAGGACGAAGGTAGATCTCCCGCCTTTCAATGGATAACTCATTTTTGAAGGTTTCCTTGACTGCCTTTGCTGTAACTAAGAGATTCTTTGATTACATGGAGATTCTTGAGAAGAAAGAAGGTCAAACTGGTCGTGTAAAAGCTTAAGGGTGTGTTTGGCAATTAACTAGTTAAAGTAAAGTGAATCCAGACAAGAAATGACAAGGGGTCATATCAAAAGTACACAATTTCAAAATTCCCTCCGAATTTTTCAAAAAAAGTAAAAAAGGCAACCTCCTTTCTCCACTAAAAGACAAAAAAACTCCACTTTTCTATACAAAAAGTCAAAAAAATTCCATACCAAACAACTAAAAACAAAACACCATCATAACACCTTATATTTTATTCTCTCTTGATTTGATGCTTCACCTCACCATACTTCAATTCACTATACATCCAAACAGGCCCTAAGGGTGGGACGTTGGCTTGGTGGGAGGAACTACAACTCCCACGAACGAAGCATTGCAAGGCACTCATTCGGACATGCCGAAGAATGCAAAGATAGCGGTTTGGGAGATTTGTACCACCAAAGATTGCTGTGTGGGAGATTTCTACCACTTGATTACGACCAAATTTTGTTTCGACAATACCAAAATTGCGGACAAAGTAGCCACATTATGAAAGAATATGCTGAATAGTTTCATTGATTGTCCTCATGGAATGACTTTGTAGAATCCAAGTCATGGTAAGTTACAGGATTTACGAAAGGATTATGGTCGGCTATTGCGGACAAAGTAGCCACATTATCTGTGTCACCGCAACTGCTACGTAGATTTTTGACCATTGGCTGCTATGCCCACTGCAACCGCTATTTTGATCTTTGATGTGGACAACGGGCCCGGGTCGTTATATTAATTTTAGGAACTTACTACCACAAATTGAGATTCAAGGAGTGTGCCAAATTAATAGGCTATAGGAGTGCCATCAGCAAAAGACAATCCTTATACTCATCTCCCACCAATCAAGTGTTATAGGTGTGGAGAAGCAGGTCATTGATCAAACTAGTGTACTTAAAGGAGGATGGCAAACCTAGCCGAGAAGGACAAGCTTGAGTACAGAGATGAAGAAAAAGATCAGCGGGAGGAACAAGAAGAGGTGACATATGAGGATGAAGGGCTCTTTTTCTTGGAAAAGCATATGAAGGTTGATGTATGGCCAAGCAAATGGTTATATCCAATGCCATAACATATTCAAGACTATATGACCAATCAACGAGAGGGTTTATGATGGATAGAGACTGCAGTGAGAATATGGTCTCCAAAACAATGGTAGACAAGCTACAGTTACAGACATAAAACACATTGTGCCTTGCAATCTTGGTTGGTTCAATGAAAACCACATCGAAAAGGTAACTAAACTGTTAGACCCTAGCCTGGGAGCACTATGCTAAGGCAAGAGCAGGTCAAGTGATCCTGTGAGTCAAGAGGCGCGATCTGCCCAGGGGAAGGGTGGAGTGCTTCAGTTAGCACCATGAGGCCTTGTGTAAGTCCCACATTGGAAACATCCAAGTCTTGACCCTGGGTACATATGTGCGACTTGGCCTTTACCCCACATGATGCGTTTTAAAACCGTGAGACTTCAGTCAAAGTGGACAATATCATGTGGATAGTGGGCCTGGGTTGTTGCAAAATAGTATCAGAGTCGAGGATGGCTCTATTTCCGGTGGGAGAGACTGTGAAACCCTAGCCTGGGAGCACTCCATTGAGGCAAGACCAAGTCAAGTGATCCTGTGATCCGAGAGATGCGATCTACCCAGGGGAAGGGTGGAGTGTTTCGGTTAGCATTGTGATGCCTTGTTTGAGTTTCACATTGGAAACATCCAAGTCCTGACCCTGGGTATATCTGTGCAACCTGGCCTTAACCCCACATGATGCGTTTTGAAGCTTTGAGACTTCGGTCAAAGAGGACAGTGTCATTTCGATAGTGGGCTCAGGTTGTTACAACCACGTCCAAAAAGTTACTGAACAATGTCAAATTCGTTATTCAATTGGAAAATATTATAAGGATGAGGTCAAATATGATGTGGTTGACATACATACTTGTCGTTTGTCCCTAGGAAGACCTTGACATTACGACAGAGATGCCATCTTCAAGTGTAAGATTGATGCTTACTTTTTTGAAAAAGATCGCAAAAAAATCACCCTTGCATTGATAGGAAGGGAGAACCAACCCAAATTAGAAACTTTTAAAGTGGAGGAGAGGTCCTTAGAAAAATATTTTCTTACGAGATTTTCCAGGTGCGGTCCAGCACCGTGGGGCCCATTTGGGCCCACCTTTCAACAATGCAACCCCTTTTATATTCTATTGATCCCATGATTTGTCATCATGCCCAATTTTACACTACTGAAACTTCACTCACTGTTGGATTGTATCACATGAAAGTCAATGGTTAAGATGTCACTAACTTTAAGGCTGTGAATTCAAGGGATAGGTTAATCTGGTGGGGCTTTTGGATCCCACTTGTCCATGAGGAGGCCTTTCCATCTGACCTCCTCCCCTTAAGAAACTTACATTTGAGTGGGCCCCATGAGCTGGGCTGCATACAGCTTTTATGCTGTTTGCTTGTAGGAGAACTTTGCCTATCCTTCCCAGCCATTTGAAACATTATGGAAGAATCTAAAGATACTGTTGAGATGTATGCTATGTTTATTAAGGGTGATGACATAAAAAAGGCCTACAAAGGTGCCAAACTAACTAGTACCTTTGATGAGAGAATTTAAGGAGATCATATCAGGCGATCTTTTAGATGAATTACCTCCTATTAGGGACATCCAACACCATAATTATCTTATCCTAGGTGCTAGCTTGCCTAACGTGCGATGTTATCCTTTGAGCTCGAAAGATTTATAGGTTATCTTTCTTCTTTCACAAGGACAAGAGAAACTCAAGCTTTCTTTGCATTTCATTTGCTACATGTCATACCACTTTTACAAATCTTTTTACTCCTTACAACGAATTTTTTTTACATGAGAGAGATATTGCCATCACATGAGATCTTCAAGACCTCACATCTTATTACTTAAGTTTGATTTTATCACATTTTCCTATGCAACTTACATCCAACTTGAATATAGATAACAAATTTCCAAAATCTCTAAGGGGAATGTTTGGTAATAGGTGAGGAATCCATGGGAAATTTGTATATCTGAGGATTCCTCACTACACCTGGAAAAAGGATTCCTCTCTGAGGATTTGTGTAATTGAGGATTTCATATATGTATTGGTGTGTATTAGTGCACATAGCTGAGAAAAATTGGTATCAATGCGTAAATACACAAAAAAATGAGGATTTCCAAATCTTATGGGGAGGGGTCAGACCTGAAAATGTTAAAAAATGAGGATAATCCTATACAATTGCCAAACTTGGGTTTTCCACAAATTTGTTAAAAACTGATGAGGAATACCTAATGATTTGATTGCCTAATGTCACCTAAATCTTCTAAAAAACTCTATAGGAAACACCACCCTTAATAAGACAACTTAAGGCTCCTAATTTACTAGGGATGCTAAAAATAAGACTCAAGCTTCTAACCATCTAAATGATCTTAGCAAAAGAAAAGGCACTTATAGCCGTAATATTGACAAGAACTCTTAAAGGATTATATTATTGTGCTATCTTTTTGGTGATTCCAATAGTTTATGGGATTGGCCCTTTTAGGGGCGTGAGATGCTAAAGAAATCTCCCTTCTAATGACCGTAAAGTAGGGGTGCTCATGGGCCAGGCCATACTGAGCCCTTCCCTATCCTGAGCCACATTGGTCTTGATATGAGCTGTAATGTTATACCCATGGAAGACAGTGGGCCTAATTTCTTGCCCTGATAGTCAAAAGAAGTTGGGCCTGCGCCTACATTTGCTTAAAGGCCTAGCAGAATCAACATATTAACACTAAAGCATATCTAGATTTTGCAAATGGCGGGGGCTTGGCCCATGGTTTAAAATCGCGGCCGTGGTCCACCCTGAAAATGAAGCGGCATCATGTTGCTGTTCGTTGTCATTGCGGTGCAGGTTTTTATCTTACCCATTTTTTTTTTTTTTTGAAAAAGCATCCAAAAATCCAGAATATTATAAAATGCTAGAAAACAATGTTGGTTTTTTCCGTTAGTAAACACTTTAAAGCTAAATACTGGCCCCTCTTAGTCATTGCATCTGTATCGCTGTCTTCTTTGAAATTTGTAAAGTTTGTTATGAATTAAATAGATTTAAATGTATATATTAAATAAGTTGAAATTTCACAAATTTTACAATATGCATTGCAACCATAGTTATGAACTAACCATTAGTGTTAAACACTTAAAGTCAAGAAACTACTAGTAGTAGTGTAATACTCAATTAGCAAGCAAGTTGAGAGTGAATTTGAACTTTCAAGTAACATTTACTGCTACATCAAGATGAATTAATTAATACTATTAAAAAAAAGATGAATTAATTAATTAAAAGGGATATTGCCTAGACAGCTACCCTTAGATCTTACGTTTGCCCATAAGAGGTCAAACTTTAAGTAATTTCCTTGTGTAATATTCTAGGGCCGTGTGATATCGCACACATCATACTGCACGATATCTCAGGGCCGTGCGATATCGCACGTTATTGTACGAACAGTTTTGTGGGAAATATTGAAAGTTTGACTGTTGTGGCGAAAATGTCAGATGTAAGACCAGTCGTACGGTCAATACCCCTAATTAAAACAATGGACTATGGACATAGAGGTGTGTGGTTGAGAAGGGAAGGAGCCTTCATATGAGAATCCACTAAAATCTTGCAAATCACTTGAGTTTTGGTGAAAAAAAGAGGCTTAAAAATCTCTTTCACAATCTTAGGAAGCTCCACAAATGGTTTGAGAAAGAAAGAAGTGAAAGAAAGAAGGGGATAGAAAAAAAAAAAAAATCATTATCTGCTGATATTTTGACCATTATTTTCGAAATAATCGCCGTTATAACCGTTATGTACTTTATATTCAAAATAACGGGCCATTATGACTGTCACAGACAATTATCTTCACTTTTTTTTTTTTTTTTCCGAGATAGTGACCATTATGACCGTTATATTGAAAATAACGCAACGGCCATTTTTTTAAACCATGGATTGGTCTGACTCTAGGCCTGTGGCCAAGATTAGGGCCTGTAGATTAGGCGTGGCAACTAAATGGGCTGGGTTTGGAAATCATTAGCTGGACCGGATCCAGCCCATAAAACCCCAACTTGCCCAATTTTAACTTGGGTGCAAATCAATCATTGGCTATAACTTCCTATTTGAAAGCTATCAATTGCATGGCTAAAATCTTTCTTTCTAGAATATACAAGGCATAGCTCATTCTGAAAAAAAAAAAAAAAAAAAAAGAAAACACAAAAAAGGTTGTTTAGTGTCGTATCTACCTACATTTTCTTATGCAATTAACCCAAAACATGTATGTGTGGTTTGGGATGTATTTTGGACCTTTGCCAATTTCAGTGGGAAGTTCAAGCAAAGGTGATACGGAATCTCTATGGATTGAATATATTTAAAATTGGGCAAACTCTTTCAGTGGTTGGTTGCTTGGTCCATCGGTCTATACTGCACATGTGATCTGGCCTATCAATTGTTTGGTCTGGATTGATCAACACACATTCTCTGATGTCATCTATTACAGGTTTGATAGCATTTATAAAACAAGTAATCAGTTGGTCGGTCCAGATCGATCAACATTCTCTGACGTCATGTTTTACAGGGTTGAATTGATTTATTGCATTTATGAAACTAGTAATCAATGCATACTTGATCTAGCCTCTCATTATTGAGTTTTCACACATCTTGTTACCTGTTTCAGCACTGGATCCATCCTTCTATACACTGGTCAAGGGAAATTTCATGGAAGTGTGTCGGATACTTTGGATTATGTTGTCGAGCAGTCAAATTTCACTGTCGACAATCTAAGGAATTTCTCGGATAATTTGGCTGCTGCTAAGAGGGTTCGAGTGGATGAGGTTTTTATGCCTACTGATGTCCAGACTAGAATTGATGACATCAAAACAAAGCTTAATGTGTCTGCTAATTTTCTGGCTGATCGAACTGAGAGCAACTCAAAGAAGATACATGATGTGTTGGATATTGTGTAAGCCTATTGACCTATTGCTTTTGTTGTGTTCCAAGTGCTTTTGGATTTTTAATGGAAAAGGTTTCCAAGTTACATTGAGTATGTCTAGAGGAAAACTATGATCTTCAATAAAAAAATTTACTTGCACCCTACTAACTGTACAGTGTACATATGGCGCCGTCCCTTTGGTTATCCAAAGTGGTCATGTAATGAAGCAATCCTTTGAATGTTTGGAGACTATGATGCACGGATACGGCATGGATATGGCAAGGACACGCCATAGATACGGCAGGGACACGGATTTTACACATAAAAGGTGAAGTATCAGATACGATACGACATGATATGTTGCCCGTTTTGAAGTATCCGTGCATCATAGATTGGAGATATCACAAAAATCTCCTCAATAGGATGATCCTAACTCCTAACCGTCAGATTTTGGCTAGCTAAATTTGTACAAAAAACAATAATTGTCCATATCCAAGCCAGATACTGTCATCCATCTGCAGAGATATTAGGGAATGTCCACCTGCGTAATACTTTGAAATTAATGAAAGGTTGGTAGAACCTTTTCGATTGCTGACTGAACAGTCACAATTGTCACTATCATCAGTGGTATGGTGCATCCTCTTTTATATATCATTATGATTGAACATTTGGGATACAGCTTTGAGGGTGATGAAATGATGAGATTGAATCTATTATTTATTGTTGACTGCAGGGTATTAGATCTGATCATTATTGCTGCCGTTATGCTCTTTTTGGCATTTATTGGATTCTGTAGGCACTCATTTATCCCTTCTATTTGCTTTGCTTATGATTTGATATTCTAACAATATATTATTGCATTGGCTAACTTCTGGATCTTGTTTTGGTGTTTCCACAGTGTTCTCTGTACTTGGGTTGCAAGTTATAGTTTACGTGTGAGTAAGATGGTACCTTTATCTAACAGAAACTTCTTGTTTACCTCCACTGAAGCTTCCACTAGTGTTCACAGCTTTATAGAATGTGTTATTAATAACTTTTCATGTTTGTCATCCTCACCGTATGCATTATTGTTTGAGGTTGCAGGTTGGTGCTCATTGGATGGTTTCTTGTGGCTGGCACATTGATCTTATGTGGTGTATTTCTTCTTTTCCACAAGTAAGTTTTGTTAAGTTCTATATATCCATCCATTGAAAGGAAATATGTCCCTCTAGATATTTCCTCTGATTGGATTGTCCTTTCTCAGACATTATATTCAATTGTCTTTCTATTCTATTTCGGCTTGAGATCATGGATCTTGATGGCTGTTTTGGATGTAAATGCAAAGAATACCAAAATTGATTTAACTATCCATCTTTTGTTCTCTATCCATGATTTATAAAACTTGATTGGCAAAATATCTCATTTTGTTTCTGCTAAATTAAACAATCAAAATATCCTTACAGTTGGTTCCCTTGAAGGTCAGTCAATGCACTCTAATAACATAAAAAGAAGAAAAACATAGAAAAGAGGAGGATTTTCTTCAAACAAAGGGTTAGTGTTCCATTGGGTTGGGCGACACTTCTAGTGTATAATTTACTATATTTTCTGAAATTAAAAAAAACTCCCCAACTTTTATCATATAACAAACCAGTCCAATGCATCCCAGTAATTATAAAACAGTACATTGCAACTCTTAAATCATAACGCTCCCGCTCAGGCTGGAGCATAGATATCATGCCTAGATTTTCCTCTTGAGCCTTCTAAGGAAATCTGCCAATTGATCGTCTATGTGGACATACTTCACTTTGATGTCTTTGGTTTCGATCTTTCCTTTGACAAAATGGCATCAACTCCAAAATGTTTTGTGCGTTAATGGAGAATGGAATTTTCTGCAATCTGCCATGCTGAAGTGCTATCTGAATGTAATACCATAGTACCTTTATATATGAAACACAACTCATAAAGAAAAATTCATGCTCATAATAATTCACAAGTTTAGAGAGCCTTTGCTCAATCCTCAGCTTCAGAGCTGGATTTAGATGCCATGGTTGTTTTTTGCTTTTCCATGATTCTAGATTTTCGCCTACTATAGTACAGTAGCTGGTTATTGATCTTCTATCTGTCTTTGATCATACCCAGTCTGCATCATTATTATCTTCTATTAGTTAATGATCATATTTTGAGTACAAAATCCCCTATCTTGGTGATTTCTTGAGATACTTCAAAATCCCGTTTACAATATTTAAACGTCCTGTCCTTGGAGCATGCATGAACTGACTGACAATGCTAACAACATAAGCTATATCTGGACGAGTTATTTTTAAGTACAATAACCGCCCAACTAGTCTCTGTTACGGTCTGACATCATGGAGTCATTCTCATCTTTCTGCAGTAATACCATGATTATGCTCAAGGGGAGTATCTGGAGGTTTTGCTCCTAACAGCACTGTTTCTTGTAGTAGATCAAAGAGTATATTTTCGCCAGCATATTATAATTCCTTTCTTCAATCATGCAATTTCAATTCCTAGAAAGTATCTGTTCGACAACCCCAAGTGTGCAAGGTTGCGAAGTAGTGATAACCCGGTGAGTATAGGGTTGATCCACCGGGAGCAAAAAAGGAAGTAATCAATTTGTACCCATCTTATGAAAAATCTAACACTACCCTAAAAGAATCTATGCAAATCAATCAACTACTAATCATAAAAACATTAATTAATTACAGTCTTTCACAAATAAAAAAAACCTAAACCAGAAATCCTAAGCTAAAAGACTAAACTAGAAAAACAAAGACTGCATCCACCATAAGAAACATTAAGAAACAAATTTTAAGTAAAAAAATCGGAAATAACAGAGTGAAAAATCAGAAATACTAAAACGAGCTTTGGCAATCCAAGGATGAGGATTGGTTGCTTTCTAAGCACTAAAAGTACGAATGGCTTAGTTCAATCCCTCCCATAAGGATGAGCCAAGGTGGAAATTCTAAATTGTTGATATCATGAGAGATGTCACACTCATCCAGGCTCCAACATTCATATTCTCATTAATCAGAGGTCCTTAAGCATTCAATATATCCGGAAAAAAAAAAAAAAAAAAAAGAATCAAAAGAACTTAAATAACGAAATCTTAATCAACAATAAAGAAAATCACACCTTTCAATGAACATTTCCATGCATAGAATTAGTCAAAGAATAGTCTACTTCTCCTTTCTCCTTAGATTACAAAAGGAGTTCTACCCCTCCATCTTCTTTTTCAACTTCACAAAATTACTAAATTATTGCTTGGAAAAAGAAAAAGAAAAGAGGAGAGAAGAGGGGGAAGAGAGAATGGAAGAGAGAGAGAGAGAGAGAGAGAGCTTCCCCAAAAATGGACTTTCAAGCTCAACGAGGCATGCCTTGGATGTCTAACCTTGCTCCTCTTATATAGTTTTTGTTTGCTTGGATTCTACGCTATGATGAAGAGATTAGGAAAGGTCTCTTTCTTAGCCTCCAAGTTTGAATGAAATTAGGAAGGTTTTGGAGAGAAACAAGGAGATTTTGAGGGATTTAGAAAGTCTTTCAGTTAGCAGATTTCCTAACAAAGGTTGTCACTAAGAAGCAGTTATGTGATATTTATTCCAAACTGAGCATAGTAGATATCCACGCACCAGTAAACTGGGGGAGTATTGAGAAATAGAAAATGATTGATTAATAAATTTTGAGTTTTCAGGAATTGTTTTTGTGAATATGACAAACTTTAGGCTTTCTTATTCTTTTTGTAAATTCATAAAAGTAATATACAGAGGTGGCCCCCAACCCTAATTGGAATGACCATCTCTTCCTTTCCATTCAAATTTTCTATCTTCCCTAGCTCCTCTTCTTCCGCTTCGTAATTTCTCAATTTTTCATACCTTTCTTCAATAAATCCAAAATAAATTAAAATCTGGAAAGCATACTCAATGGATACATTGTAGTACCATCATATATGAGTTCGATTGTGAAGAAAACAATGGGACATTATATTTTGTAGTACCACTGTCCTTGTTTATGTTGATGACCTCATCATCTTTGGAGATGATGAAGAAGAAAATCCAAACCATCCACTAGCATCTCTCCAATATGTTTGAGATGGAGCTTGGAGTACTCAACACACTGCTAGGTTTGGAGGTCTATGTGTAAGGACCTATTCTCGTGCCAAAAGAAGTATCCAAGAGATGTTTTGCAGAATTTTGGCAGGACTAATCACAAGCCAACATCAACTATTGGTGCGTGACGGGCTAAGAAAAGAAGAGAGAGAGCTTTCAAAGGATACTAGAATATAAATGGTGGAATGGGAGTCTCACATATTTGACCTAAGACATCTTTTGGCACAAGAACAGCAGAACATTATACAAAGAAGATTCATGCCGTCAATCTTACTTTGGCACAAGTAGGATCATGTGCATTTTTTATTTTTTATTTATCTTTCTTCTTTATTTATTTATTCTTTTACTACAACTGCAGAAAACAAGATATCTAACTTTTCCTTCTTTCCTTGTTCAGTGTGATTGCTGATACATGTGTTGCTATGGATGAGTGGGTCCTGCACCCTCATGAGCATACTGCGCTAGATGATATACTGCCTTGTGTGGATGTTGCAACCGCCAATGAATCCTTGTACAGAAGCAGAGAAGTCACTTCCCAAATGGTAAATCTTGTCAATCAGGTCCTCACCAATGTCAGCAATGTGGACTTCCCTCCTGGCTATGAACCTTTATACTTTAATCAATCTGGACCATTGGTTCCTCTCCTCTGCAATCCATTTTCTCCCAGCATGGATCAACGAAAATGTGAGACTGGGGAAGTGGACTTTGACAATGCAACTCAGGTAAGTAGAAAATGGTTGACTATAGAGATGCTCATATATTATAAAGAATTTGCATAGTTTTTGTTCTGTTTTTGTGCTATACATGAGCCTTGAGTAATTCCAAGTTATGCTGTTCAGTAGGTAAGACCATTAATCTTGGGGGCCTCTTCATGGAGAGACCATGCCAAAGGGACCTGAATCTGGAAACCTTTTCTTTTAACCATTTCAGGTGCCTCATAGTAGGGTTCATATTGTTTCTTATGTGTATTTATGTGTTTTGGATTAATGTGCGGCATCGCCAAACAGAGTTCCACTTGCACTTACTCCAGGCCGCAGATACCCTTGCATTATAATTAAATAATGGATGATATAGGGCCATTAATAGAACTAGTAGCGAGGTGTTGAAATTTCAATAGTAGTTCAATGAAACCTTGAGTAAGTAGTGAGGAAAGATCTAATGGATTCTAAAGTCAATGAGAGCATGGCGATATGGTTAGGAGGAAACGAAAGGCTAACAAAGCGCACCCGGATAGATGAGAGAAGGCTTTGATGATGATCTCAAAAATTCCCCTTTTTGCTCCCCTACTTTTTAGGCCATAGAGCCCATCTTGAGCCAATCCAATCTTATCACACACACTACCCCCTGTGAATTGTCGCAAGGCCAAATTTGACACCCATCCAATTTTTGCTCACTATTGGATTGAAATCATAAGAAAATGATGTCTCTAAAACCATTAAACTCTAGGGCAATAGATCAAGGTGTTCAATTGATCTAGTGGTGTTGAAGTTTTAAATACAGGTATATCTTATCCTTATGTTTCCATCCAAAGGCATTCTATGATTGTACTGTATAATAATGGGCCCCACTAGGAGGGACATTTTCTTAAACAAAACTCCCAGGAAGTTTTTTAGTTATATTTATATATGGGTTATATATATATATATATATATGGGAGACGCTCCAATGAGAGTTACTCTCACGGTATTATAAGAGTAGGTATATGAGAATAAGGGGTGGGGGCCCTGACATTTAGGTTATTGGCATTGGATATGGATGTGAGGGCCCCCTTACTCATAGTACCATGAGAGTAACTTTCATAGGAGCATCTCCCATATATAATTTATCATATACGCCCAATGCGCATTATGCACACCCATAGTGGGGCCCACCTTCTATTCCATCCAAGTGGACCAAAAAAACCACACCCCCTCTAGTACACACGCCCCTAGGGTTTTGATAGATCTGAATGGACTAGACGATTGGATCCAAGGCACACTCATCCAAATGGACTGTACACCCGCGAAACTTATGGGGCCTAGATGAAGATGATAAGATGATCTGATGAGACCCAAATCTGGTTGGTAGATAGGTCCCACCTAGATCTTAAAATCCCACCTGGTCCCAGCCCCAATGGGGCCCCACAGCCCGTGCACATAGAGCCGTAATGCGTGATGTGCGCGCATTGGATGATGGGATGGGGTGATGGAAAGATCTGCTCATGATGGATCCAGATATAGAAAATGGGGTCAATCTTATGCCTCTAACCCCTTCATCTATGGCCCACAAGTTTAGCAACCTTATATTAAAAAGAAAAATTTACTTTTGATCCGAGGTAGGCCCGCTGGAAGTTGTCACCATAAGGATTCACGGTAAGGATGAGCAACAGTGCCTAAAGCTGGTATGTCTTAGTCAAAAACTGGTATGCAAAGGGCTAACCAATTTGTATGAGCTAGTTTTATTAAATTCAATTTTATATGTCATACAGGTGTGGAGGGACTATACCTGTCAAGTTTCATCGACTGGGATATGTATAACAGTGGGCCGTATTTCTCCAGATATCTACAACCAGATGACAGTGGCTGTAAACATCAGCTTTGCCTTATACCATTACAGCCCATTCTTAGTTGGTCTACAAGACTGCACTTTCGTGCGAGATACGTTTGCATATGTCTCTAGAAAAAATTGTCCTGGCCTGCAGCTAGACACCGAATGGATCTATATAGGTTTGTTGATGGTTTCTGCTGCTGTAATGCTATCTTTGATCTTCTGGATCATACATGCTAGAGAGAGGCGGCGCAGAAAATATAGCGCACAGTTCATCCAATCAGATGAGTTTCAAGCCAAGGGCTCATAGGAATTCTGTTTTTCCTCTAAGTATGCTGAATGCTACTGTTTGGTTTGCAAAGTGTGCTTTTTTGTATCATATACTAGGCTGGCTTCTGGGTTTTCAATGTTTTTGGCATATACTGGTTTGGTTCAGATGCTGGGCTATGTTGATTGTTATCCATTTTCCTGTGCATCTGTTAGATGGTGTGTGGAGAATGGCAATGGTGTAACTAGGTGATGCAATAATTTAGGGTCTGGGTTGACTCTTTTTTGCTTTGGGTTGGGTTAAGGTTGCCATTTTCACCCAAATTAGCAGGGTTGAGATCGCAACCACCTTTATACTCAGCCAGTCAACGTGACCCAAACCTGGCCCAGAGCCTATTGCCTGACCTGTAAACCTGACCTAATTCAGGCTCTACGCCGACCCTTCACTTTGAGATTTTGGTTTGAATTGGTATTTCCAATCCAATTAATAAACAGGCTGCGTTCAAGTTTGGCCTAGATGTGCATGGAAAGGTACAATTATGGTTTAGTGCCTGTTTGTTTATATATAATATATATGAATTGAATACTTAGGAACTCATGATCAAACTAGCTCCACCAAAGGATTATTAAAAATGCGAGGGGGTAAGGACATAGGGTGGGGTTGTAGATGCAACCCTCATTTTATATCGAATTATTATTTCCCATTTTCCTTTGATTTAGTTCACTGTGGGGGGAAGTTATTTGATGGTCGTTTTTGGATTTTCACCACTCGTTCTTCATTTTCAACTGCTTCTAACCTAGGTATTCAATTACATGAGCCAAACAGACTCAAAGTGTGTCATGGGAAAATGCTATTTCAATTTTAATTAGAAGATTAACCTTGGTGGTTTCTTTACCAGCAAAGTCCTTTAGAAATTGCTCCGGGGCACTGATGAACAGTCTACAAATTTGTAGAGATCATTACCGCGAAGATGCGGTTCAAATTGACTATGCCAAAGGAGGTGAGTTGTCTTTATCCAGTTTCACTGAGACAAGATTGGCGACATTTGCAAGAAGAAGATGGTTGGTTGCAGAGGATGAATCCATGGCAATCGAAATAAAGTATGCAAGTTTTGTGGATACTGACCAAAATCAGACGCCTCAGTTGGACCGGGCGGACCTACATGTAGACCTTGGGGGCCCTGGCCCCCTTAAGTTTTGAAGTTGTTACTTTTTACCACTAAAATTTTGTAATTTTTTATTTTGCCTCCTAAAATATTATTTTTTTTTAATAATTTTCATTTGGTCCCCCCTAGTTCCATTTTCTGGGTCTGCCGTGGACACTGCAGTGCAGAAAACTAAAGCCAAAGGAGACTGTATATGCGGCCGTGATAGCACGCTGGGGGAGCGCCACGATGGCGCCATGAACATCAATGTACTGTTTTGCCAAGCTTCTTTTTGCATGGATATGATGATGTGAACATCAAAGTTGAAAGTGGAGAGAAACCTCAAACCTGGGAGGGGCTCACTTGCAGGGACGATGCATCCAATACCGCCGGAATCACTGCTCAGACGCCCTAATATTAATTAGAGTTGCTTATCTCTGTTACAGTCGAGAGGTTTAAATAGGATGTTACAACACAATCATTTGTATGGATAAGGACGACGGTTGAGGACATTATCCTTATTCCATATGACCCGAGTATCCGTTAAAACTTTTAAATACCCTTCCAGCCATCTTCTGTAGACCATTATTTTGCATTTGCGTCCATGGTTCAACATGCAGTTGTGGTTGTCATCCACGAGGTCATTGTGATCCATCGCAGTGCAAATTCTTATTTTACCCTAATAATATCTGGAAAAACACCCAAAAAAATATAGAATATTATAAAATGCTAGAAAATAATATATGTTTTTTTGTATAAGTAAACACTTTAAAAAAAAATAGTGTTTCAAAGCCATAAAATTATGTATCTGCCTTATCTGAAATCTGTAAAGTCCATTCTCAATTAAATAGATTTACATGTATATACTAATAGAGGTTAAAATATGACAAATTTTATATGATGCAACCATAATTTTGACCTAACCATTAATGTTAAATACGTATAGTCAAGAACCTAGTAGCAGTAGTGCAGTACTCAATTACTCGATCATTAAGTCAATTGATAGTAACATTTATGAATTACCTTGATTTCTAGGGGGAGACTAGTCACTTGAATGCTTAAGACAAGAGGCAGGGCTGAACTTAATTCTAGGTTAAGTGGTGGCCTGGCTCGATATAATAAGCATCAAATTATTGTGTCTCACAAGTCATAATGACCCTCCTAGGTGTTGTGGTTGATGAGAGAAGAAGCATTCATATGAGTATGTGTCATTAGTAGACTGAGATGACTCGGGATAGTCTTTGGAACCACTACAATTCCACCAGAGCAACTAGTGGTGATTGTGATCGCCAATGAGGCTATTGTCCATACTCTCCATACACAACATATATGGCCTATTGGATGCCGACATCACTACCAAAAGTACTCTCTGTGTTAGGGTTTTTATATGTTGCAGTTTGATTGGATGCATCCATTTTAAATAGCTTGATTTCTCATACACTCATACTTTCTAATATTGGAATCTTCATGCATTTTTATTTAAGTTTTCATATTTGACATCATGTAAGTTAAGACTTGCTTCTTATTCATAATTTAATCTTTTCAACTTAGTTTTCAATGTTTTATAAAATAAGTTTTTGAAATTCATGCATAAACATGTTTTGTATCACATTTTGAAACTTCAAATTAATCATGTTAGGTACTATTCAAGTCTAGATTTTAATGTCCAAAAAGACCCACAGGTGAAACCTTTGAAAAATAAAATTTTTGGAAAAATCAGATTTTTACCCGTGGCCAATATATTACTTTTACCGGCGACCTCAGCCCCCGATAAAGGAATATTTTCAAAAAATTATGACCGTTGAACTAGCCGTTGGAGCCTCCTTTTTCTATATAAAGAGCTCTTCCTTTGGCTTTTAAGTGGGGATTTTTAGCTTTTTGCAAGGCCAAGGAAGGATGAGCAACCAAGTTAGGCTAAAGGGAGATTAGAAGGGCTAATCCATTGATTCAACCTTTGATTCCTCAAATGGGTGTGCTTCCTTTGTTCCAAGATTAATTCATGCTATGTTTTAATCTTTGTTTCATTTAATAGCATGATCAAATGTTTGTTTAACTTGCTTATATTTTGTCTTCATAACATGCTTAGAACTTTAACTTTTGTCTCTTTTAAAAGCATGATCAAATGGTTGTTTTAAATTGCTCATATGTTGCTTTCATAACATGCTTAGAACTTTAATCATAATTAGCTTTGTATCTTCAACATTTGATCAATCATTCACATGAGTTGGAATTCTTGTTTCAAAACTAACTTGTTAGTCTTAAGTTGTACTTATTCAAATCAAGTTTGGTCATTTTGGAAAACCATGTGTTTGTCATTCAAGTCCATCTCTTACATGTGACTACCATCTTTGCATCATTTAGAAATTCATTTTCTAAAAAAGAGATAGAGTGGTTCAAGTATGCATCAATCATAGACTTTTACAATCATATGCATGTACCTAGAAGTTAAGTGTACATTTTCAAATCAGCCTATCAAGAGGCATTGAATTGCACTTAGTTGTTCTCTTATTTATGCATTCTTAGGCATAATATTTGAGAGAAAATCTTCTTGACGTAAAGGTTAGTGCTTAGCCTTAAAAAGCATAAAGAGTGATTGTAAAGGTTAATGCAACCTAGAAAAGCTTAGTAGTGGTTTGTAAGGTTGGAGGTGAACCTAAATCTCATTTTGAGAAAGTGAAAATCCGGTAGGGACGGCGGGAGTAGATGTAGGCATGTTGGCTGAACCACTATAAATTCTTGTATTATGGTGAATGCATGTGAATGGTTGATACTCATGATCTTTGCTCACGTTGATATGGATATTTAATGACTTTATGCTTGATGTTTAGGTCTTGTTTGTTTACTTCCTTGAGTCATTTCTTGTACTCAACTAATTTAACAAGTCATCATAGCATAAGTGGTCCTAATAACTCAAAATTGGTCTAAGTCTTTGAGCTCACCCCATTCCCTCCCCACCCCCCCACCCCAGGATTTGATCTTGGACTTTCACTCTCCACCACCAAAGTCGTTGCCACTAGCCCTTACCTGTGATGACTCGGTTGTTGGGACAATTCTTTGGCACCCATGGCTTTGATCTATATTACCAGCATAAGGAAATTGTTTCATTGTTTCCATCATGTGGGGTGATACCTTACTATAGCCACTACCATCGTCACCATCATACCCTTATTAAAGCCAGAAGGCACGTTAAAAGATGAGATACTACTGTTAAGGTTAGTATCCACATCATCATTAGGATCTTCATGCATTTCTCAAGGGTTAGCCCTATGCCTTTTGTCACGTCCCCAAAATAAGAATTGGGAAAAAAGTGAAAAATTTAAATTTAAATTCAAATTCCTGTGTTTAATACAACGTAAGCTTCCAAAAGTGGACCTACATAACAAACAGTGGTGAGTCAAAATAAATTTCATTAAATGCAACAGAAGCTTTACTCAATTGGTATTCAAAGTTTATAAATGAGATCCAACACGAAAATCAAATAAACATTAATAATTAAAGTTGTGGAATAAATCAAACAATTACTGAGGAAAAGTTTATCATTAAAAGAAGTTCATCTAAGGAGTTGCTAAGATGACGTTCTCTCTAATGCAAGCTCAGACGGCTTCGAAGCCATCTCCGGCATCCCAATCGGGCTCATTAGTTGGCTCAAACGTTTTAAACGTTTGATCTTCCTCCGTTTCCTTGGTAAAGTAGGGCTCGGTACCTATGCACCAAATATTACAAAGTAAATAGCAAGTACATAATCATAATTCGAAATTAAATACGATCACGAGATGAATAAAGATAAGTGAGACCATATAGGAATAAAGACAAAGATATAACACGAATGAACGTATGACATAAATCCAAATAAAACAAATGGAGCAATATAATTCACACGAAGACAAGTGTCTCCGTTGTGGGTGGTCAGCCCTAAATAAATCGGGAAAGCCCGTCCACAACGTCGGTGGTCATAAACCGATCAAATAAAACAAATCAGGATAACCTATTCACATTCAAAGCGGATTGTAAGTGATCCGAACACATCGGTGATCAACCGTCCACATATCGATCTGCAGTCGTCCACAAATGACCCACATAAACATAAACATATAAGCATAATAGACCTGAATAATAAAGCTCCGACACAAGAGTCCTAAGTCAAAGTAAAGTGCTGGCCATTTCACAATCCATATCATAATCGAATCATCATATAAAATTTGCCAAGCCACTTTATAGTCCATAACACAATAGGGTACGCATCTAAAGGAATACACATCCTAAACCAACATATATATGCATGCGAAGGTTAAGATATAGATACAAATCGATCCTAAGGTCAAACATAAGGTCTCGTACCCAATAACCATAAGAATCTCTAATAAATATAAGATCAACGCATCCATTCTTTATTAATGGTGCATAGACTTAGTTAAGGGTTTTCCAATAGAGATGGGTTGAACTTGAATCCATTAGGATTTGCCCGAGGTCATACCAAGCATTAAACCCCACGTTAGTAAGATACCGTTTGCCCGGACGGTATTTACTCGGTCTAATGGCCTGATTAATAAGGTCCAAAATTATAATTTTGACACATTAAAATTAAATATAACATTTAATATTTAATTTGCAAATTGATAAAGTTAAATGACCTTAGTTTATATTTTTAGAAAGCTTAGGGTCTCACCTTAGTGTATTACCAAGAATACAAATTTTAAGAATCAAATGGGTTCATTAAAGCTACAAAGGATTTTTCCTAAATTCTAAAATCTAAATGGGGCATATGTTAAAACAAAAGGCATGTTATGTATTATCACCACCTAATCTCTCTCATTCCCATGTTAGCTTCATTCTCTCCTCCTCACACACGTCACCTCCATTTCTTTTTTTTTTCTTTTTTTTTTTTTGAACTTAACAACACATGTCATCACCATCACCCTTTCTAACTAATCCACACGTGCCATCACCATCTCCATTCATTCCTTTCTTTTCTTTTGTTCCCAGCACATGCATAGGTCTAGGCGTCTCCATTCTCTCAACACCGAACAGAGCATGGTTCTGTAACAAAGCTCACGCCCACCATACTGGGACATTTGGATAATGGCCCACTGATCAAAAGTCCACTATTAGCCCTCACCAACAGGGTCGCCCAAACCCCCTCTAAAAGATGTAGGGATCTGATATGCGATCAGTGGCCCACCTAGGCCCCACAGCCCCAAAAACGGAATTTCCCTTTTTTTTCTCATGCCGTCAGTCACCTTTGGGTCGTTGGATGGTGGACCAGACAGGGCCCACCTCACACAGGTCCTCCATCCCTATGGTCGTTCGTGGGTCCACTACCGGATCTGCGTCTTGATCAATCGTCAATGGGGTCCACCTGGGCCCACAACCAATACACAGTAACAAGACGATTTGCGTCTGGGAACTGTGTGACAGATCCGGTCCTCTTTGGGCCGACAGTAATGCTAAAAAAAAAAAGAAAATCAATGCGATGATCTCCGTTCTCCAATTTCATCACAAAAACAATTAATATCATAAAAGGGCATCAAAGGGTTTCTATATGCACCAAATTGGAATCAACGATAAACACATGTATTAAATTTACAAATTATGTTTAGGTACTTGCCTTGTACCGGGGTTGAAGAAAATGCAACAGATCCTAACCAATACCCAATTCGAGATTACCGGGGCGCTCGATCACAATCCTAATACCAATCTGACAAAGAAGATGTGATAAGAATGTTCAGATGAACAGATCTATGATATTCCTACCCAAATCCCAACATTGGAAAGATTAAGAAAATAATCTAAAAGTACAGATTTACTCCTGATGATATGAGGAGAAGGTTACCTGAAATGAGAAAGTAGAATCAAGAATGATGGTATCCTCCGATCTGGATTCTGATGGCTGGATCCTAAAGCTGCAATGGCTTGGGAAGTTGAAAGAGGAAGAAGACGAAGAAGTTATGGGAGGAGTTGCGAGTTGAAGAGATAAATGAGATAAGTGGGGAGGGATAAAGACGTGTAGTTATTAAAACTAGGGATTAGGTTAAAAGGGAATATTATCTGGGCTTAAGTTATTGGGTCAAAACTACGGGTCAAGTCATCTACCCATTAACCCAATTCACCAATCCACACATCTAATCTAACGTGTGCCCCACTTAATCCTAACCACTTAAATAACTAAAATACATTCAATTAAAATAATAATAATATTCTAATTAAAATATAATAAATATATTTAGTGGGACTGGGATCTTACACCTTTGTTGATGTGTAAGGTTTATCTGGCAAAGGCACTCCATAGCCCTCATCAGTTGTGACCTTTCCCTAGTCAAATTCTCAACCATAGTACTAAGTTCTTCATCTTGATCTGGCACTGGCTTTTCTGGCTCCTCTATCCATTGTGCCATCACATCGCCCTGATTTGAAGATATAAAGTCCATAATGATTGGACAGAAGTATCATGATCCTCAAACTTTCCTTTTTCGCTGTCTATGTCGGAACATGATGTTCTAATGGATGTATACCAATTTATTCAACTTTCGCATTGTCAGCCGGCTTTTCACTTTAGTATGAATGAAGGAGAAGCTGCTCTAATTCCTCTCTCAATTTAATATTGTACTTGTCTGACTAAGGACTTTCATTGCTATTCTCCTTAGTACTCGAGCACTTTTTCCTTAGTTTAACCACTGCACTTAGCTAAAAAAATGAAAATCTTTTAATAAAATTAATATTTAATTAATCTTTTAATCTTGCATAGGATGAAATTATTATAAATCATTACCTAGAAATGACCTTGTGATAGCTCGTCTAGCAATCATTGTCCCAAAACTACCCATGCTTTCATTGTATATATCAATCTACGATATAATAAAATAAAAATAGGAATAAATTTAATTATTTCTAAAAGTTTTAATAAATAATAACAATAGAAATGTATACACTATTAGGCTTACTTGGTTAATAACTTCACATGTGCCATCCCCATCTATTGCAAGTTTTCCAATCACATTCTTCAAACCCATGTGAACCTCATCTGATAAACTTCGATTGTCACCCTCAAATTGATACTGTGGGTTGAAGAAATGACCTGCATTGTATAGTAATTTAGAGAGTCGAAACATCAAATATAACAATACTTAATAATTAAGACGTAAGAGAGTTTGTTTAGGTAATATTTACCAGCAGCATGCAAATCAAGAATTAGTCAGTGGTTCTCTCATCACATGTTGATGATCTTCTACTAGGCCTTTCTTTTTTGGCCAACTTTGCTCGATCTACGACCTCATACAAGAAGCCCATGGTAGGGTTGTTATCACCATCAACTAATTGAAGACCTTTTGCTAATGGTTTTAAAGCCTTCAAGGCCTCGTTGTCATATGGATAGTATTTTTTAGATTGTACAATTTTCACAACTTCTTATACTTGGGGCATCAGCCTCTTTACCTATTTTGATTCCAACGATTCTCGTGAAGTATATAATTGGTGTATCCCTCGACTATATTTGTAAAGGCACTTTAGAGCTACAAAGTGGGTGACGAATCACGTAATGCCTGGCCGAAGTAGTTCATGGTTGTCCGTAAATTTCTTCATCGCTATGAGCTTGTTTGATTGATCGATAAAATTAGTAATCATCTCTATCTTTACTATTACACCTCATATCATTTTTTCTCTTAGTGGTGTCTTTAATCATCAAGTCTAAGTAATGTGCATCATATGGAGACCAAAATATCTTTGGCCTCTACTACATGAGCATCCTATCTCTTGTTATACTCATTTTCTTCCCTTTCAATATTTTGGCTATTGAAAGATTGCTTTGCAAATGGAGACCTATATGCAAAAGGGTTAATTGGACCCATGACCTTTGGTCTATGAGGCATTTTTGTTAGGAAGTGATTTTCACCCAAAATATCTAGTTGTCGGCGGGTTTGTTTTCACTAAACATCGGATGTAATTTACCACCACTACTTGAGAGCCAGATGAGTCTCCCCCTACCCATATTGCCCCCTCTAGAAGTAGAGACTTATACACCATTCTTCTCCCCTCTTCTTCTTCATTATAGGTTCTCATACTCTCTCTTCTTTCTCATTATAGGATCTCTCTCTCTCTCTCTCTCTCTGAGTCCCCATCATCATTGGAGGAAAGTTCCTCTCTAAGCCAAAATACATCCTCTCTACATGCTTCATATTTGGCCTCCCTCTTTTTTCTAGTTACTACTTTTTGTTTCTTTTCCAAAAATGCTTGCATTTCCTTCTTTAATCCTAGGGACACCTTGGGACATTTTGACACTTGGACCATGAGCCTTGTGTTGCTCCAATCTTGTGACTCCATCAATTATCACCTTATCAAAATTATTGCATCTAATTCTACTCCTCTTTCCATCTATATTACATCAGGATTCCACGGTGGTTCTCTTGTTTTGTTTTGTTTTTTTGCTACATCGAAAGGGTTATACAACAACAAAAAAATCAAATAGACAAAGTAGGGAAAGAAACATGCACAAAAACAGAAACTGAGAAAGAACTAATCAACCCAGACAAAACACAATGAAATTGCAAGCCACTTGGCTACAATAATTGATGGAATTGAAGCTCAGCCTCATGAGGACGGATGTTGAAATTAGAGCCATTGACGTCCTCATTTTCTTCAAGTTCTATACATCTGACAGTAACACTTCTTTTTTCTTTCATGTACCACTCATTTGTTATTGATAGAGGAAGGGGACAAAAGTTGGCTAATGATGAGTTCACAAAAGATATACTTTCATAGCATTATTTTATGAGTTTTCATAGATAAAAGAACTCAAAACACTATTTTTAACATAAAAATCATAAATTTCCTCCCCATTATGCTTTGCTCATATCTTTTCATTATAGATGGTCATTTGTATGCATTTATATGAGTTCCAATGGCTTTCACACAAAATATGTTAAAAAAATACTCTCAATTATGTTAATTTCTCTTTGTAGGTGTTAATTGAAGATTAATTTGAAGATTAAAGTTGAGATTCAAGAGTTAAAGAGAGTATTGATTAGTTTGGAAGACAATTAGATGAAGAAATGACAAAGATAGGCCAACAATAAGAAGAAAAATGAAAGATCTGGGTTTGTATTTTGACCATATCATTTTACTCGGGTGTCCGATTGAGGTGATCTTAGAAGCATTGGAAAGCTTGTTCTAAGACCTACAAATCATATTTCACAACATTTCTCCCAATTCGGACGTTTCGAGGGTCAAAATCACACATCAGTGTGGGGACTGTTTTCTAACACGGGAATTACATTCATATGTTTATATTTCCATTCTTGTAAAGTCCCACATTAGAAAGAAACCAAAAGAGAGCAAGCAAATATTTCTATATAAGGAAGGGAGCTCTAAGCATTTAGCACACAAGCAAGGAGAGCCTCATCCTCTTTACTTAAGCTATTCATGTAATTGAGAACAATTGTAGAGAGAAAGTAAGGAAAGTTTTGTAAAAATTGAAGATTTATAATGAAAGCTTTGTCTTCTCCAATGGGTGGCTAATCACTTTGATTGGATCTTCTAGATGAAGCTAAGTTAATACTATTCCTTTTGCTTATGCTCTTAATTCTCTTTGTTTATGTGCTTAACATGCTAGAATAGATTTTTCTTCATTGCAATATGCTATCTTCCATGCTTAGTTTTTATTTTAGCATTCTTTTTACTATCTATGCTTAGGTTTGATAAATCATGCTTAGGAGTTAATATCTTTTGATGGTTTATGCTTACTTTTGATAGATAGTCATTAGGAATCTTTTCTTTTATGAAGGGAAGAAAATCTTAGCTATTAGATTGTTAATTTTTAGAGCTTTAAAGTTATATTTTCCAAATCTATACATTGATTTGTCATTAGATTTGAGTGTTTTGTTTGGGAAAAGAGAAGAGCATTAGTGTTAGATTAGTGTTATTTAGTGGATTCTAGATGGTCCAATCTATCCATTAGTATTAATTGTTGTTTTACTTACTTTAGTTTGATTCTATTCACATTCTCACACACTTATTCACTTGTTTTAATTCTCACACTCCATTTCTCTATTCACGCCATCTTCCACCATGCACCTTTGATTTCACACTTTTAGCACATTTCTTATTTTCTATCTTGTTCTCTTTATTAGTTAGCTTTCATGTATGTTTTTAGTTTCTTTCTATCTTGATCTTTCACTTATTTTCACACACTTAATTACTCATTTAATCTATCTAACATTGTTCATTTGTTCTTGTTATTTTTCTTTTGTCATTAACTTTGTTACTAATTTGTTACTAACTTTGTTTTCACTTTAGTTCTATTTCTATTAACATCTCTTTGTTATCTAGTTTCTTGTTTTCTTTTAGTTTGCATTTTTTTTTATTTCCCTAGTTGTTATTTTGTTTCTTGTTTTCATTATTTTTGTTATTTCCATTTGCATTTGTTAGCTATATTTGAGTTGATACTCTTTTTCATTAATAATTATTATTTTCTTTCTAACGATCCTCGTGGGAACGATATTCGGACTTCCATAGTCTATATTACTTGAGACAACCGTATACTTGCGGGAAATTTGCCATCAACCAATTCAACTTGGACAAGTGGTCGGTTACTTTATCCTGGGACCTTCTCAAAGTTTTGTTTCCCAAGTATCAAAGGATTTAAGGAAATTAAGGAGCTTTTTCCAAGTAAACATGAAATCCCAAGAAGGGCTCTTTTCTTTTTTCAAACTCTCCACAAGAATAAGGCAATCTCCTTCAAGTATAACTCGTTTAATCATATTTTTATGAAAAATTAAAACTCCTTGATAGAGGGCCCTTAATTCAACTTCAAGTAGGTGCACTATTTCTTTTTCTCTAGAGTATGCAACCATCATCTCTCCCTCACACTGGTTCTTTTTTGTATACTGAAAAATATCAAAGTTTAATAATAACATAAGGCAATAATTAAAAATATCATAAATGCTATTATGATATAACAATGAAAACATACACATGTGAGTTATACATTAAACTTGAAACAATCAACTAATAAATCTTTTTAACGATTTTTATGAAAAAAAGACTCAAAGATCCCTATACCTCGAAATCTGCCCTCAAATACATGTATTGCCCAAATCAATTGGATTAGTGATCAATTTCTAGGTTTCGTCGTAAACCTAATTGGTTACTTCCAATTACGTCAATCCATAGTTCAAACTGTACTCAAAGGTAGGGCATTTCCCATTGATATAGGAACTTCTGTATCGGAAACAATGGTATCTCCAATTATAGCCCCTTTGGGATGTAAAATATATCTTTTCTCACCATCTCCATAGTGTATGAGACAAATGTATGCATTTCAATTAGGGTCATATTCTATGGTTACGATCCTAGCAGATATGTCTTTTTCATTTCGTCGAAAATCGATTTTACGGTATAAACGCTTATGGCCTCCTACTCTATGCCCTGCGGTAATGATTCCCCTGGAATTACGACCTTTACCACAACGATGCTGCCCATAGATCAAATTATTTTGCGGATTGGATTTTGCTTGACTGTCTGTGGATCCTTTTCATATGCTCGGCGTAGAAGTTTTGTGTAAGTGTATCGCCGTGTTATTTAGTATTTTTTTTATTTTTTATTTTACTTAAATTCTTTTCTCTTCTCTATAAGAGGTAAAATAGAATAACCCGGTTGAAGCGTAATGATCATACGTCTGTAATGCATTGTATGTCCCATAATGGGTCTCTCCCATTTTGCCCCATTTTCCTGAGACCAAATTGCCCTTCACATGTTTTTTTGAGCGTTCGCAAGTATTGTCTTGAGCTTGTGAATGTCAGCAAAACCGCTAGTCACTTTTTTTTTTTTTTTTTTTTTTGTGAGTTCGCAACTAATATCTCGAGCTTGCGATTAGGTCTATGCAATAATTAAGATTGTGCTTTTAGTTTCTGAACATATTCTTCCTTACTTCCTTTAAGGTCTATGCTGGACTTCCCTTTTTATATTTTACGAACTTGTAGGCTTTCAATTTGATGAGAATTAGCTTCAAGTTGTCGGTTTTTCTATTAGTTTTCTCAACTTAGAATACGTAAATAACTAAAACATGGTTTAATCATGAGCTTGAGAGTTTATTCTCGAGACTGAGAGCATACTCGTGAGCTTGAGAGTTAAACTTTCACCAAATAATATGGTCTAAGTTGCATCATGTTGGATAAGTTCTTTTTATTTTTTTATTTTAATCAAGCTGTGATTTATATGACAGTATTGGTTGGAGATACTCTCTATGGCTGTTGAGCAGTTTGATGTAAAAGAATTGATTGTGCACTTTTTAGACGATATAAGACATGTTGTCATTCATAGCCACAATTATTCGCATTCACATGAGCTTATAGGATTTAAAAATCTAGAAAATTGGCATAGGCTCACTTGAGATTTCCCAAAGGACATGACTTGCGAAAAAGAAAATAACATGAGCTCAAACCATAACTCGTTGACTCGGGAAAAAAACTAGTGAAGGGAAATTTTGTTGATACTTGCGAGCTCGAAACATTAATCGCTAATTCGCGAAAAAACAACTAAAGGAATTTTGTCGACACTCATGAGCTCAAGACATTACTCCCAAACTTGTGAAAAAAAAAAACGTGAAAGGAAATTTGGTCTGAAAAATGATGTCTACAGTATAGGATCTTTTTTGGTATTACATGCTTGTATTTGAAGACTATTTGAGGCTACTATTCATAAATGTCCCAAACACTAGATATAAGGAAATATGAAAGCCACAAGCAAATGTAACACATTTTCAAACTCATTTGACCAACTAATTAATTAGAGAAATTATAAATGATTTCAAGAAAAACCCTAAATCTTGAAAATAAAAAATGCTAGATCTACACTAAAAAACACTAGATCTAATGAAAACTAAGGGGTGGTTTGCTTTGACCATTTACGTATGTAAATGGGGCTGCGCGTGAAACACTTTCTGTAAAGACCCGGCCCGCTATCCACATGATATTGTCTGCTTTGGCTCATGAGATTCCAAACCAATCTTGCCTCATGGTTTTAAAAGGCCTCATGTGGAGTTAAGGTAAGGTCACACACATATATACCCAAGATCAGGACCAGCATGTCTCCGATGTGGGACTTGTGCGCCACTGGATACCCAGTCCCAACTCCCTTCTACAAAGGGGCCATAGGCGTGACATACTCTTCCCCACCGAAAATAGAGCCATCTCGGCTTTGATACCATCTGTAACAACTCGGCCCGCTATCCACATGATATTGTTCGCTTCAGTTCATGGGACTCCAACCCAATCTTGCCTCAAGATCAGGTCATACCCAATCCCAACTCGCTTCTACAGGGGGGCCATATGCGTGACATACTCTTCCCCACGCTTCAGCTCATGGGACTCCAACCCAATCTTGCCTCATAGTTTTAAAAAGGCCTATTGTCGAGTTAAGGTCAAGTCACACACATATATACCCAAGATTAGAACTAGCGTGTTTCTGATGTGGAGCTTGTGCATCTCTGCGTAGACAGTCCTTTAAAGTTTCCCCTGCCTTTACTCTCTAGGCGGATGTTCGCTAGACCCAACGCCATTCTAAAAGGGGTCACAAGCATGACACTTTCACACCCTTTATGTTCGTCTGCTTGATTTGCACATCCGCTGTTTATAAATGCTGTGAAAACAATGTGGGTTTTGCCCCTCAAGCTTTCACTCCTAAAATGGTGTGAAATGGAATCTCACTAGTGGCATAAAAAGCGAGCTACCGAAGATTTCACGTTAAAAACGTCGCTGCTGGGTTTTTCATTCTCAAGTCGATAGTGCCCCCTACATGATGATTTGAACCGTTAAAAATGCTTACAAGGTAAAAAATGGCTATAGTACAAAATCCTAGCCATTGGATCACCATGGATTGTGAGAAATGATTGAGAAAACTCAAAACCGCTGGATCTACATTTTTGCACTTTGTGGGTCCCATTTTCATGATTTGAACCATTAAGACTCTTTAGATGGCCAAATAGGACAATTCTATAAAGTTTTAGGCCCTGATCAATATAGATTCATAGAAATAAGAGAAAAATGCAAAGCCGTTGAATACGTTTTTTTATTACTGAAGTGTAAATAAAGTTTGGAGAGAGCAGTTCGACTTCTCAAAATCTTGAATCCTTTGGGCCCCTAAAGCAATATCTAAACCATTAGACCTCTTTGTAAGGCCCAAAAAAGCTAGTAGATCAAATTTGAACCGTTGATCATTCATGTATTGTGAGATATTTGCAAAACTAAATAAGACCATTGCATTTACTTTTTTGATTTATGTGGGCCTCTTTTTCCCAATCCAACTCGTTGATTTGCTTTAGAAGGCCAACAATGACTAGTTAGTCAAATCTCATCACTTGATTCATCATGGATTTTTAAAATTTTGTGAAAAATGGTGAAAATATAGTTGAACTTAGATTTGCATGTGTAGAGATGTGAAAAAGGCAAACAATAGATGGTGTTTCACATATGACTCATTTGCATATGAAAATGATTCACATATGAACCATGTTCCTATCGCGTGTGAAATCAACAAACCACTCCTAAGAGAGTAGCACCAAATCTAACTCAATCTGAAACCAAAGAAAAATCTGATTTAAATAATGAAAAATCCAAAAAATATCAAAATTGCTTAATCTCCAATTTTTCTCTCCAAAACTCTATATCTAATGTGTCAAACATTGCCAAGCTATTTTGAGGTTGAATCTTGAAAAACTGCTCGAAAAAGAAAAATGAAAATGCTTACCAAAGATGTTTCCTTGAGTTCATATACTTTTTTCTAAAGAAAAATCCACCCAAATCTTGCAAAACACTTGAGTTTTGGTGCTCGGGAAGCTGAAGCACAACTTTAGGAAGGTGCACAGATGTTTTGGAGAAGAAAGGAATGAAAGAGAAGAAGGGAAAATAGTTATAAAAAAGGAGCGTTTGGCCAATACAACAACCATTATGACATTATATCCAATCTTTCTGAATATTAGTCATGACGGCCTTTTTTGTGTGTTTCTCACCCTTTCTTTATATAACAGGAGGATTATTATAAAAAATCATAATGACCGCTGTTTTGAACCCTATTTGCACGTGTTTATCCACATGGGACAAAGCTTTTAAAAGTAAAATACTCTCCTACAACCAACAGGGATGTGGGAGCTCCCATCCCACGATGATGGGCGTATTATAAAGGCCAGGGTGGACCTAAGTTGTAGCGACCTGGGGTGCGGAATTGAAATTCTCTTAGAATTGAATGGGACCATGGATCAAGGGCGGACATGCATTGGAGCAATCTGGTGTGATTGTCCTAGGTGGGAACTCAAATGCCCATAGAGTTGAATGGGGCCTTGGAGCTTGCACAACATGTCTAAACTTGTCACTCCATACATGTATAAAGATAGCCCCACATATGTAAAGCCCCACATATGTAAAGCTTCGTTAGTAAAAAAAGAAATAAAAAGAAAACATTGCAGCAATACAACGCTCCCTCTTCTTCCACCTTTTCTTTTGAAACCTCTTCGCGCTGATTGTCGATCGATCTCATCGTCGCCGGTCTGTATGTACCATGTAGGCCATTGCATCTTCATTTGCCAAACGTATCTTAATCTCCAAATTCTATTCCCAAATCTTGAATTCTCAAATCCTAACCCAAACCCTAAGCCCTAAACCACCAAATCCGAGCATATCTACAAACCCAAAGATGACCAAATCCATTCGTGTTATCATGTTTTCTTACCCCCACTATGATTCAAAGATGGAATTCCACTCCCATTATCCAAATGTTGGAGGCCTCGAGAAAGTGAAAAGGGAAAGTGCGAGTGTCCTCAAAATGTTGTTGTATTCCGTCTTTTCTCATACACCCACTCACGTTGAATTTGCAGTGATCTCTATTGGGCATTGATTTTGACAAAAAATTAGTGAAACATGATAATGTGAGTTTGATTATTTAAAATCAAGGCTAGAATCATTTTTTTTATCCATCTAATGCTTTTTGGTACTTCTGATTAACATCCTAATCTCTTCATTGCCCTATCTTCAATGACGGTCATGCATTTAGTTGAGTTCAATGAGTCGGATATTTTCTAAAGAAAAATCGTTAGGGGCTATTTGGTAATGTGAAAAAAGTCATCCGATTTTTTTTCAAATTTTGTAATGTGAAAAAAGTCTAACGATTTTTTTTTTCAAATGTTAAGTCTAACAAAATCTTAGCCCCACCCAAACAAAGATCCTGGATCCACCATTGGATGAAGGGCACCAATCTATTTTTCCATTGCCCCGCATGGAAAACATCTTTTTGTTAAAGAAAAACATTCTCCTACGAGCAACAAAGATGCCGGAGCTCCTAACCCGACCGTCCAAAAGGTGGGACATAGTCCCCTAAACAAAGGGGACACGGTTGTGACGAAGGGCACCAATCTAATTTTCTATTCTCCCACATCCTACAGGACCACATCTTTTCTATTGAGCAGCAGGAATGCAGGAGCTCCCATCCAAACTGTCCAAAATGCAGGACTCACCCCTCGAACTACGTGGATGGTCTCATGCGGAAGGGAACTGATCCATTTCCCTTTTTCCACATCCCTCATCCTGTAGGAGAACATCTTCCTATGTTAAATCATCCCTATTGCTTTGGACAGTTCGTTAAAAATAAAGTAATTGAACCCCACAATACCTGACTCTCTTTTGGAAATTTCAAATCTATTGTACAATGTGGGCCACCTTAGCACATCGTAGCCACCTATTCCAACAGGATTTCATAGGTACTGAAAATATCAGTCCATTGTAAGAAATATTAACCGTTGTTTTTATTGAAGAAACTTAAGAAAACTGTGTTAGTCGTGATTGTTTAATCCAACGCTGAATGCCACCATGATCGGTGCAGAACTTTATTGAGTGACGGATGAACCAGCTGCACATCCCATGAACAAGGTTTGAATCCTTGAAAACTAACTGGCCTGGTTGTATGAAAAATTATGGATTATTGAAAATGATTATTTATTATTAGTTTGTAAATATTAACTAGATGAAATCTGGTGTTGGGTACACAAGGGTGAAAATGGGTTAAAGTATCATGAAAATGATGTTGATATTTATAATTAAGATAAACCTTATTTAATAATCCCACTGCACATGCAAGTGATAAATGAGCTGAGTCTCTAAATGGGCCCATATCCCATGAGCTTCCAAACATCAATTAAGATCTTATCAAATCAACCTATTTGAGAAAGCTGGCCTATTGCTCCACTGGTAAGATGTAGCAGCTTTCACCAAGGTGACCAAGTTTCAAACCTACACCACCCTCCCCTACGTGTGCGAGTTTCTATTATCATATATGTGCACCAATCTGAAAAGGCTCGTGCTAATCTTGCATCCCAAAAATGAAATTATGTTAAAAATTTAGAAGTTTTCTTTGAAACGTGATTGGAAAGAAACGAGATTCAGAAGAAACAGATATATTATTTATCATTTCTAAAATTAGATATATTAAAATTTAGTCCAAAAGGTGAAGAAGTACAAAAAACCTAAATAAACTACAAATTATGTTCGAATTTATAGGTTTTGACATATTCATTTTTCCATGTAATTTTTAAGAAAAAAGTGAGAAAAAAACATGTTAAGATAAACTAATTAAGGAGTTACAAAAATAGCAAAGTCGATTAATTCTAATTTCCAATTATATGTAAATTCTTATATTCTTCAATTTTAAGTTCTTTATTCTCAGATACAGTAAGCCATCGACGTGTGTCCAAAATTTGTAAGATATCTAAATTTCGATAACCATGAATTTTGAAATACAAAATTCCAGCAATGGGTCCCACAATCAGTTAGTATAAGAAGCGTTTTAAAGAAAGAAGAGGATTTTACAAAAAAAAAAAAAAAAAAAAAAACCCTTTAGGTGACCAGTGGGCCTAAAAGATCATTTTAACCGACTTTGCACCAGATCAGTCATTTTGCCTGAAAAGGTTTTTTTTTTTTTTTTTTAGCACTTTCAACTAGCATCCCTAATGACCTTAGTTTTATGAAGCTAAGGGTCCGGGACCCTACGGTGTACACAAATTAGAAAACAATAGGCGTGTTTCCTCGTGTTTCGTTGTCAACAAGTCTATTTTCCTTTACCACGTTCGTCTGTGCCCATTTCTTCCGACCCAGTCGTCCAACTGTGGTCCCCTCCAACATCCTCTTCGTCTGCTGCTTCTGTTCCTCTCTCTCCTACCAACTGTGGTCCCCTCCCACATCCTCTTTATCGAAGGTATGTGTTGTTGATGCCCCCTTTGGCCTTTTCTGAGTCGTCTAGGCTGGATTGTCATCTAGGTTGGGCTCCATAGGTCATTCCCACCTCTTGGAGACCATTAAAGCCACATGCCTTTTGTTGGTGGAGAACATTAAAGTGGATATGATACTCCGTTTGGGCCAGAGCAGTGGAAATGTGAAGTTTTTACTTTGCCCTAATATATGATTTTCTACTTTTGATAAACCCTTTTCATAATTCCTAATTGCATGTGACCATTTCTGCATGTATCTCATCATCTTCTTCCCCACAACATCTCATCATAAAAAAATAGACAGATAGAGACTTGAAATCAAAGTGTTTGTGTTTTACTTTTCCTTACTAATATAAATGCTTTTGTCATGATAAGAAAAAGAAAGGTTGTATTTTTATCATGGCCGTTGATCAAAAACCCAGTGGGCCCTTTCAAGGGAAATGATAAATCAGATTGCTGACAACTGTGTGATAGATCTAATATTTTGAAGGTGATTGATATCTGTAGATCTCAAACCCAATAGCTAATAACTTGAACCAAATGTTTTAACCATCAAGCCAAGATAGAGATTAGTGTGCAAACATCTTTGATAAGATTTTTTATGTTTTTATTTTTCACTAACATTAATGTGAGAATAATATGGACCAAAATAAATGTCAACATGGAATTTTGGGTTTTAGAGTAATTGGTAGATAAACATAAAGAAAATGATTTGAAATGAGTTATGTGATTAGAAAGCACAGAGAATCATATATGATAAAAAAAATTTCCTTTGTGTTAACACCAAAAATGTCACTTTGCCTCTTCACACATTTTCTACATCAAAAGGCCACATGGAGCTGCATCCTACCACAAACAGGTGAATGCAGCTTCAAGCATCAGATCTTGTCAAAATTAAACAAAAACTACAAGATCTTTCAAAACAGCTAAAAGGAGGATAAACTTGAAGTTTCGGGCCATTACAACATCATTTGGTCTAACTTCATTCCTCCGACAATTGAATAGGCGCTCCTGACGGCGACAGTGTCGAAGACATCAAATCTTTTATTAGAGCCTATGGATGGTCTCAAAATATATCCAAAAGGCTTCATGTCAAATTTCAAGTGAAACCGACAACGTTTGACCCTCTATCAACACTCAACAGCAAAATCAAGCCTCTCGGCGGTGAGAACCACCGAGGCCATCACTCATCAAACAAAGCACATGGGTGCCTTCAACATGCTTCCAAAAGGCCGCATGTCGAATTTCAGGTCATTCTGATGATGTTTGTCCAAACTTTGATGCTCGGGAACAAAATCAAGCCTACCGGCGATGGAGCTTCCCGAGACCATGACATTCAAATCGGAGTGAATGAATCATCTCAAAATGACTCCAATAGGCTCCCTGTCAAATTTCAGGACAATCGAACATCGGTTGACCGTACATCAAAGCGCGACATCTTCCTAGGAAACTTCATGCTCTGGTTTGAACGACTTCTCATCAGGTTTTCTTCAGGATAATCAAGCCAATAAATGAGGAAAACTTTTAAGAAAAACACAGGAGAAAAAAAGAAGCAAAAAGATCGAAAAACGGTGACCGAAAGGGGAAAATCCCCTATGGTCGCTGGCGACCCTGGAAATCCGGGTCGCCGGATTTCCACCGGGTGGCCCGTTTTCTGACCCTTTTCACGTTTCGGGAATTTCAGCCCCTATCATTTTCTGAAACACTAATTCTTGATGCTTGAAATCGACTGATTTTCGTCAACGTTTTGGATCTGACCGCTCTAAGATTGCCAACCGGCTGACCAAGAAAGTACACTTTCTATCCAACCGATCGACAAATTGACAGGACAGATGTTACCGGCCCACTGATATTAATCAATGTCTGAAGTTGCATCGCCATCCGACATCAAACAAAATGTGGATCCATCGGTGACCATCGCAAAAAGAATTCCAAAAGACGCGGCACGGCCTAATCAGATTCAAGGAAAAAGGAGTTACAAGTCCAAATAATCATGACAATAAATCATAAAACTCCCCTCATCATGGAGATTAAAGGTGATTAAATGCCCATCATTCTCCATCGGCCAATCACAAGTCAAGAAAAAGGAGTTACAAAATCAAGAAATATAAGAACTTGTAACTCCTCCCATCATGAAGCATCAATGCCATCATTTCTCTTATTATGGGTCATCAATGCCATAAATCACCACATGGCTACCAAGAGCCTATAAAAGGGGGTCATTCCAAGACACAAACACACAGACGGATATAGAGAGAGATGGATCCATACACACATATACACAAGCAAGGGAGGGAGAAATTCAGAAGAAGTCCTGCTACTCTGCTGCAGCAAACACCACAAGGTGATCAAAGTCCCTTGGGGGGCCACCCCCTAAGGCAAGGCCCTCTCCTCTTCTATCCAAGATGGCTTAGACGCCGCGTTTTAGCCCGTCTACTCGATTTTTTATTTGATATAGGACCTCCCCTTGGTCTTTATCCTCTAAAAACCCGAAGTTAGAGCCAAGCCAAAAGAAACAAAGCATCATATGTTCTCATCTGCATGGACGATGGCGAGATCCATACATGACTTTCGACCGTCGATCTGAACGAGTCCCCGCAATCTCCTGAGAAGTCAGAATTCCTTTTCTCACTTTTCTATTGTATTTTGTATTTCTTTTAAAGAGACAAAAAATTATAATTCTTGTCTTTCATTATTAATAAGATTTGTAAATCACCTTTCACGGCAAAATCGCCTTTCAGGACACAAAAATCTTCTTTCACGGCAAAATCGCCTCTTACGGCATTCAAAGAAAACTTGTCTCTTTTCTTAAATATATGTGCAATGCAAAGTTGGAACAAAGATTGATTTCCTTTCTACTTGTGAAGGTGGATCTCCGGATCACCATTTCTAATTCCAAGTAGAATAGAAAATCTGGCATACCCGTACAAAAAAATATTGATACTAGCCTTTCTCGTTTTCCCTCCATTCGGCCTTTCGGCAGCCCCGGGGACGGATGAGAGTAGAAAGGAAGAAACGGGTCCATCAAGTTGGTACACCCGGTGGGACAGTGTTCATTTTGAGAACGTGATGCTTAGATTCTTTGGCTCCTTTCTAATTGGTGGCCTATGTTGGATCTTGCATCTAAAAAAAATGAGATGGGATTTTTTTTTTTTGGAAATTTCTATTTTGAGTTTATTTCCACTCTTTCTCATTTCACAAAAACTAATCTGATTTCTATTTCTTGGATCCATTTTTAAGAAGCTTTGATCCTCTCCTCTTCAAACTTGATAGCTCACAGAAATGTTTGCTGCTATTGTTCATATCAGTGAATGGGCCATCTTTTGTCTTTGATGAATCCGATAGGAATTTAAAGAAAAAAAAACAAAAAAAAATCTTATTTTAAACTCTTTAAAAAAAATTCACTTTTTTCTCTTTTGTATTCAAATTTGAGAAACTTTGTTTCTTTCTTTTCGGACAATGGCTCGCGGAAATCGTTTGTAGCCAGCGTTTGGATTTGAGGGGGCCATTCGCTCTCTTTGATGAGTCCATTAGAAGTCTTTAAAAAAAAAAAGAAGTTCAAAAAAAAAAAAAAAAAAAAAAAAAAACTAAGGTTGCACCAGTTGCGTTCTTTGACCAAAGTGGATCTCAGAAAAGCCTTGTCTAGAATGTGGAGATAGCTACACTGTTCGAGGCAAGGGTCTTCCAAACGGGTTCATTAAGTAATCCTACCCTTACCTGCGGGTTGATCTATCTACCAAGGTTTCATAAGACCGAATTGGAAACCCTTAAAAAAAAAATCTTAAAAAAAATCTCTTCAAAAAAAAAAAAAAAAAAAAAAAAACTTCCGTCACTTTGAGTTTCGATTTGAGAAATCTTGGTTCATTCCTTTTCGGATTTAGTGCTCGTAGAAATGTTTGAGCCTATGTTCAGATTGGAACACCATTTGCTCTCTTTGATGAATTCAATCTTGATCTTTTAAGAAAAAAAAAAAAAACTTCCTTCACTTTTGGGTTCAGATTTGAGAAATTCTGGTTCCTTCCCTTTCGGATTCAGTGCTCACATAAATGTTTGAGCCCATGCTCGGATTGGAATACCATTTGCTCTCCTTTATGAATCCAATCTTAAACTTTCAAAAATAAGATCCCATCTCGTGTCCTTTTCAAGGATGCGATTTACAACATTTGTGCCTAGCGATGCTAGTACGCCCTTTCGGGGTCTACTGTACTCGCGACCGACACATTTGTATCTCCAACCTTATATCATCTTACCTCGAGTGAGCCTTGCTTCTTGGTAATTTGAATTAAGGTCTACAATTGCTTCTAGAAGTCACTGGAACGCTCACCCTGAGCCTACCATACTTGCATTTAGAACAATTGTACCCTCTATGACTTTTTACCTTCTTCATCTTGCTTGGGTCGGGCCACGTCCCCTCGAGCAATTTGAAAAGACAAAACCATAGCTATTTTCTATTTATGATCACCATATTCTTGTGATTACTAATGGATGTGGTCTTGTTTTAAAAGTTTTCCAAACTAACAATGGCAGCTTTATAGACCATCACTTCCAATGAGACCAAGTACCAACTTCTGCTTCAAGAGAAGCAAAACAAGCGCACTGGCAGCTGCCAAAGCGTCATCTTCCTCGGCAACTCTCAAAATACTGGGTCGACCTCTACTCCCCGGACCATCATCTTCGGGTCACTAGGACCATTCCCACTCCCTATAGAAGAAACTATACCCACTAAGAAATAAAAGATCGCCCCGCAACGTGTTGTTGCAATGACACCAAGGGCGAATACCAAGAAGCTTAAAGCCCGTGGCACTCCCACGAAGCCTCTACCTACAAGAAACTAGGTTTGCCCCAAGACCTGGTCCCCGAGACCTTCACCAAAGCAAAGGAGGTCTCGAACATCTACAAAGCCAGCATACCTCGCCCCTCTCAAGGAGAACCGATTCTGCCCTCTTACATGAAAGAGGAGAAACCTACCATCCGCCAAACAAACAAATCAACTTAGCATGAGCCGGCTTGCTCCTACAAGCCCAAAATCAAGTCATGCATCACCAGGCCTCTACAAGAACCTACTAAGGCCTACACTCCTGCGAGTCGACCCTTCATCTCAACAGGGGCCAAACTTGCAAAATTCAAAACCTCACTACGACAGGCAAAGGACCGCGTCCGGATCCTGTCCATGCCTAGCTTCAAAGAAGACAAGCTCGGCTGCTGCACATGGGGGACTACATCCTTCATCACCAAAGCCCAGCTAGAACTGACTGAAGCTCAAATTGCTCGTCGTATATGTCGCCACGAGGCATATCGGCAAAAGAGACTAGAGAAGCAAAAAACCCAGCATTTAACCCTTCAGGTCTCTAAAAAATGGGTCGAAAAAGAAAGGCCCGACCAAGTTGTTGCTGTCCATATGGTTGTCAAAACCAGAAGACGCCAGAAGTTAGCAACCAAACTTCATGTCCGGCGACCGGTGACTCGCAACGTCTCCCGGACACGAAGACATACGGAAGAATCTTCTACTCCTTCGAGTAATCCTTCCTCAAGCTCTTCAAGAAAGAGCCCCAGCTCAATCACCAAGACGATATCTTCATTTGAATCCTGAAGAATGAATGTCCCGGTTACAAACTCTGAGCCACCACGCAACCCACCTCCTAATGAAATTACCACGCGCATCCAACAATTGGAGTGAGGTCAGCAGAGGATTGAGACTCTGATGGAAAACCTTGTTCTCGCTTTTTAACGTCAAGAAAATAATCAACCTCCTTCGAATCATCAAGATGACGAGGTTGATTGAGAAAATAATAAGTCACGCGCCCTTACCAAAAAAGACGTTGATAATATCCTTGCTAAAGCAAAAGAAGAGGATACACTGAAAGAACACGGGATCAAGCCACCATATCCCTTATGGATGGACTCGATTCCGTTCCCTGCAAAACTCAAAAAACCTACTCTCTAGACATATACGGGGAAAGGTTTAGCCAGACAGCATGTCATCCACTTCAAGATCCTGACGGGAGCTATCGCGGATCAAGATGCACTCAAGATCCGCCTCTTTGCAAGTACCCTAAAAGGTACGACCTTTGATTGGTACTCCACTTTGCCGGAGGACTCCATCCAAAACTAGGCGATGCTGGAAATATGCTTCCTAACTCACTTCAAAGGTGAAGATCATCCTGTTACTATGGCACAACTCTACAGCCTAAAACAGGGAGAGAATGAGTCAACATTCGACTTCATTCACAAGTGGAAGGCGATGGCGTACAAATGCTCAGACATACTACCACAAGCGTCGCTGGTCAACATCTGCCGTAACAACATGAGAGCAAGGATCCGCTCCATGATCATCGGCAATAAATAAAAAAACCTGGGAGAACTCCTAGAAGCAGCTATGGAGGTTGAAACGGTGATCAAAGACCTCAACAGTCAGAAATCATCAAGGAAAGAGCCAACCGCCATTGCAACCTCAAAGTAGAAGAAGAAATAGGTCCCTAATGTGCAAACCAAATCAGCTCCTCAGCCGCCAAAGAAAGATGTAAACAAAGCTACAGGTAAAAGACCTTAACTCTCTGATGCCTTCAAAGAGCGAGTAGAAAAGAAATGCCCGTTCGATGAAGATGTTGAAGAAATCTTTGTAGCTCTTTTAGCAAATGACAAACTCACTTTGCCTGAACCCAAAAGACCAGGAGATGTTGGCAAAATCAACGATCCCCGGTATTGTCCATACCACCAGATGATCTCGCATCCTCTCGATCAATGCTTTGTTGTAAGAGAGAAGATCAACGAGATGTGGAAAAACGGAGTCATCACCTTTGACAAAAACTATGGGTCTGCCTTTGTCAACATGGTGTCATGTGGACAAACTTCGAAATCACCAAAGGAGAAGACCACTACTTCCTTCAAGGTGATAAAAATGACTCAAACGTCCTAAGAGTTGGTTCCTTACCATACACCAGACAAACAACCAATATGGGTGCATCCTGATCTCCTGGAAGATGAAAACTGGGTACCTCCTCCCTCAACTTCTGAAAATGGAGAAAACTGCTGGATAGATGATCCTCTCACATCCAATGATGAGCCCAACTCCCAACAGTCTATTCTGGGGGATCTCCTATCAGGGCAACCTGCAATGCGATAGCTCAGGATGATAGTGCCTCTGAAGCATCATCTTCCTAAGACACATACTCTCCGACTACACCTGATAGTATATCTTCCGGAGCTACATCTTCTCGGGTGACTTCCACTAAGATATCACTTTCTTAGCCTTCGTCCCCTGAAACTGTGACGTTAGAACTCACACCTCTTCCGACCGATCATCCTGAAGAAACTCTAGTCGATGAAGTCCTCTTCAATGAAAACCTGGTCAATTGGTCTCAGATACCTGACCTCATAGGTGATGTCTGGACAGATAAATTTCTCAACAAGGAAGAAAAGTTACTGGATGTTGTTCAGGACTTGTTCCCAGAACATGCTCCATGTAACGCAATCATTGAGGATGGCGACTCTGCTACAGACGCATCTTCAGTAAATGAGAAGGATCAACCTTTAGATCCTAAAGAAGATCTTCCAAATGAAGACCCTTCTCAAGAAGCACTAGAAGTTGGTAGAGGTACCCGCTCTGGCCGGGATTACCACAAAAATTACAACCAACCTTCTTCTTCTTATGTAAATCCTTCGGGAAAGCAAGTTGTGAACGCCCCAAGTGGCAACATTAATGAAAATGCAGGCCCAAATAAGGCTTTCAAGCACGACTTGATTGAGCACTTCAAACACATACGTGCACGACTGTACATCCTTGACTTATTACGAATGTCTCCACAAACTCGTGATAGTCTCAGCTCAGAACTGCATAGGCTGAATGTGGATGTCGACAAACATGCCTCACAAGTCCTACAAATTGAAATGGACTATAGGGTCAAAAAATCAAGAACTTCCTCAAAGGGAGAAAAGAAGAAAACTGAGGGATCAAGCATTGAATGCCTCTCAGTACAAAAAGCAACAAGTGCAACAATTGCCTTTGATAAGGATGACCTCCTGCTAGGTGAGACAAAGCACAACCGACCCTTGTACTTTACAGGGTATGTCACAGAGATGCCAATAAACAGAGTCCAGATTGACCTAGGTTCTGCACTCAACCTCATCTCTACTTCGGCACTCGATGAGCTCGGTATTCCACCTAGCAAGCTGAGTCACACATCTGTATCCATCTTTGAATATGATGGGAGCACTCAAAGGCCTATCAGCAAAATCAGGTTTAAATTGCAATTCGGTGATCTTATTTATGAAGTCACTGTATATACAATAAAGACCCCTTCATGCTACAATATCCTTCTTGGACGCCCTTGGATACACGAGAACGGTGTCGTCCCTTCAACTTTACATCACTGTATCAAGTTCGTTGGCAACGACGGCTTAATACATCGAGTATTTGTAGATAAAAAGCCCTTCAAAGGCAAAGACATCCATTTTGTAGATGCTAAGATTTATAAAGATGAAAAAGAATGAAAGGAGGAAGAAACAACACCCTTTGCCGAAAATCTCCAGAAAGATAAGGGTAAGGCTCCTCAACAATCATCGAAAGAAAACAAACCTTCCGACAAATCCAAAGAGAGCAGTCATTCTCCCTTCGTTGTCTCTTTCAAATCTTCAAAACCTTTGGTTATCACCACCAAAACAAAGAAGACAAAACAAAAGGCTGGGGGCAAGTTTGTTGTCTCCCTTGTGTCTATCATGCATGACACAGATTCAGATTCAGAGCCAGTCGTCAAGTCAAGCTGATACTTAGCAAGTTCAGCCTGCTCTCACTCCATTGGAGACACCTGCTGACATAGAAGACCCTATGTCTACTTTCCTCATCGTTCCAGCAACTACGACAGAAGAAAAGCCAATCTTCTTCCATAAATTGGAAGCTTCTTCACCAAATTTTCCGCTTGAACCTTTCCAAAATAAAGGTAGGCCTCAGCTATCCCTGTATAGTCCAATAGCACAAGCTATCATGAAGAAAATGGGCCATGATGCTCAGAATCCAATTGGTTTGGAAGGTGGCCGTGGTATTCTCCCACCATTGGAACTCACCCTGACCAAAAGTCAACTGGAGAAGTGGAAACTCTATCATCATATAGACAATTCTTCATACGGGTTGGGATATGATCTTGACACTCCCATGAGACAGTTGACACAAAGGCTGCAAAGTTGTTTTACCGACTAAGCCTTAACATCTCGTGTCCATGAAGACATTGATCTCCCTGGATATCTCTTTGAGGAGTCACCCGTCAAGAATCCAAGAAACTCCTCCAATTGGTATGATTTCTCTGACAATGAAGAGGAATTGTTTGATGACACAGAAGCGCGGTTTTCTGACCTAGAAGAACCATCGTCTTCAAAAGAAGTACCCTACTTCGACCTAGTTTCAACAGGTGATTGGGGGTTATCTCATTGCAAGTCTTGAGAAAAGTACCGATCAAGAAGACCCATGGACAAAAGCAAAGCCTTGGTCTGTAAATGCCTTTGGAACTTCAGTAGGTCTTGTTGAGTTGGAAGCCTCCGAAAACATTGTGGAGGAACCACTTTCAAATCTTCCAAACAGAAGATCCTGTTCAAAAGATAGACTTGGGAACACCAGATAACTCACGTCCTGTATTCATAAGGTGTAGATTTTGTTTGGGATGTTGAATGTGAAGCTGCATTTCAAGACATTAAGACATACCTTACCAAACCTCCAGTGTTGGCTGCCCCCACAACTGGAAGACCATTCATCTTGTACAGTGGTAGGTGCAAAGTATCGCTACTCCCCAGTCCAAAAAGAATGCCTTGCAGTGATGTTTGCAGTACAAAAGCTACATTACTACCTACTGTCCAACACAGTCTACCTGATTTCGAGGATCAATCTCTTAAAGGTCCTCGTCACAAAAGCAGGTTCTCTCAATGCCCGACTGGAAAAATGGTCCATCCTTATGTCGCAGTTTGATATTAGGTATGTACCACAAAAAGTAATCAAAGGTCAAGCTTTGGTAGACTTTCTCGCAGAGCATCCATTGCCTCAAGATTCTCCACTCAGGGATGATCTCCCAGACGAACCTGTCTACAACATGGAAACTTCCTTATCGAATGTTTCCTGTGACATGTCCTTTGATGGCGCGACCAGGACAAATGAAAAAGGAAAGCAGATATCGGGAATTGGCATTCTCTTTCTTAGTCCCGAAAAACACATTATTCCACACGCTTTCTTGCTACTGGAACCATGCTCAAACAATGCAACTGAGTACCAAGCCCTGATTGTAGGATTAGAATTTTCCCTCAAATCTGGCATCACCATGCTGGACTCTCAATTGATCGTCAACCAAATGGATAAGAAATTTGAAGTCAGGAAACCCAATCTCCTGCCTTACTACAACAAGGCGCAATCACTTCGGCAAAAGTTTGACATCTGTCACATAAGCCACATCCCCAGAGGTGAAAACATCTGTGCAGATGCCCTGGCTGGATTTGCAGCGTCTATGGCAATCCAAGAAGAGGAAAACATGCAAATCACAGTGCGTCAAAGAAGGATTCCCCCTCCTCTTAACACACATCAAGCAGTTGCTGAATGCCACCAAGTGGTTGGAAGTCGGATATTCATCCTCAAACCTTCGATCAGTGACTGGAGGGATCTGTTCATTGATTACATTATGTTCAGAATCTTACCTGAAGATCCAAAAGAGTGGGTAAGCATTCAAAGACGAGCCCCAAACTTTCATTTGGATATTCCTTCAAAAATAGTTTACAAAATCCTTTAACGGAGTACTTCTACGCTGCTTGTCACAACAAGAGGCCGATAAAACTCTCAAAGAAGTACATGTTGGTCTTTATGGAGCTGATCAGGCTGGTCCTTAGCTCTACGATCAGATAAAAAGGTAGCTGACGTAATGCAATTTGCTAAACGCTGCCAACAATGCCAAATTCATGGAGATTATGTCCGCATGCCTATAGAATGGCTACATCCTACAACGATCTCATGGCTTTTCGAAGCTTGGGGTATGGACATCATAGGTCCTCTCTCTCCTCATCAAGCAAAGGTTATAGCTTCATCTTCGCCGCTACGAATTATTTCTCCAAGTGGCCAGAAGCATTTGCGCTCAGCGAAATGAAGACCTCATCAGTCCTTCAATTTTTGCACACCTGTCGCTTTGGCATACCTAAAAGAGTCGTCCATGATAACGGGCCACAATTCTGGGATCATAGATTCTACAGGTTCTGCCACAAGTACAAAATCCAAAGTTGTCATTCGACTCCATATAATTCGACAACAAATAGACTACCAGAAGCCTTCAACATGACACTCTGCAAAATTGTTAAGAAAATGGTCTCCAGTCACAAAAGAGACTGGGGCGACAAATTACCAGAAGCTTTGTGGGCTTATCAAACCACCATTCGAGGGCCAACCCATAGCTCACCATTTTCTTTGGTCTATGGATGTGAAGCTGTTGTCCCTTTGGAAGTACAAATTCCTTTCTTAAGGGTATCTTTGCAAAATGACATGACGTAAGAAAGTAATGTCAAATTGAGACTCCAAGAGATGGATAATCTCGATGAGAGACGGCTTGAAGCTCTACAAAGCATTGAGCTGTATCAAGCATGCATGGCAGGATCTTTCGACAAGCAACGCGCCTATAAAAAGGGTTACTTGGTTCTTGTAGTAAAAAGGCCAATGGGTTTTGCTAACAAATCCAAAGGCAAATTCGAACCAAAATGGGAGGGACCCTTTGTCATTGACAAAGCCTTTTCCAACGGCGCATATGCTCTACTAAACATGGAGGGTGATAGATGTATGTTGCCCACCAATGGCAAGTTCTTGAAGCGGTATTACCCTTAAAGACTTACGCCACTGGGTCAGAGCGATGCCTGTACAACCAAAGCCTATTCCCAGGTATTTGTTCGTCAGATCCACCCCTTTAAAATTTTTCATCTTTATGTTGAGATTTTTGAAAAAAATTTTTTCAAAACAATGCTTACTTTCATCATTTCATTGTTCAAAAACAAAAATTCATGTCTTGGAACCTTTTCCTAACTTGACCAAATTTTCGACCCTTGAACCCAAAATTCATGGTTTGAAAAAAAAATCAGGACTCAGGGATTTCTACCCTAATCTACCCTGACTTTTACCACCAAAATGGTTTTAGGCCACAATTTATGACCCTCGTGTCTTTAAACAAAAATGGCTTTTTAGAAACAGCGGGGAAGCGATGCTCAGTCGATACTCGCAAAACCCAAAAATTGGAAGGATGCGAACCCCATTCGATACTTTCAAATTTTCAAAATCACAAGGAAGCGACACCTTGTCGATACTTGCAAATTTAAAAAAAAAAACCCACAACCCAAGGAGACGCAACATTCCAGTTGATATCCACAACCCAAATTTCAAAAATCGTGGGGAAGCGACATTCAGTTGATACCCGCAAAACCAAATTTTTTGAAAAAGCAAGGAAACGACGTTTAGTCGATACTTATACCCCAATCCACGAGGAGGCAACATTTCATCGATACTCGCAACCGAATGAGTAAGGAGGTGACATTCCATCAATACTTGCAATACCATTCAGCAGGGAGGCGACTCTTAGTCGATACTTGCATTTTTTTAAAAACCAAAACCCGGCTCTCATGCCACAAAACCTTGCTATCAAGGCCACAAAATCGGCTATAAATGCCAAAAACCCGGCTTTCACGCCAAAAAAATAAAAAACCCTGCTTTCATGCCAAAATTAAAAAAAATAAAATAAAACCGGCTTTCACGCCAACAAAACAAAACTTGGTTTTAAAAAAAAATCCGGTTTTCATGCCAAAAATAAAAACAAAAAATTCGGCTTCCATGCCACAAACAAATTTTGGCTTCCATGTCACAAACAAATTTTGGCTCCCATGCCACAAACAAAATTTGGCTCTTGCGCCACAAAATTCAGCTTTCATGCCATCTCAAAATTCGACTTTCACACCATCTCGAAATTCGGTTTTCATACTATCTCAAAAAAAAAAAAAAAAAAAAAAATCCGGCTTTCATGCCATCTCAAATTTTGGCTCTTCTGCCATAAACCCAAATTTTGGCTTTTACACCACAAAATTCGGCTTTTATGCCACAAAATTCGGCTTTTATGCCATCCCAAAAATTTTAGCTTTCATGCCATTTCAAAATTTGGTTTTCATGCCATCTCAAATCTGGCTTTCATGCCCAAAACAACCTTTGACAAAAGATTTTCACAAAATGATAACCTTTTGATCAACATTCTCAAACAAACATTCTCATTCAGCTCTTGCTTAAATTTGTTTAAGTGAAAGGAGGGAATACAAAAAAATATATAGTACCAAAAAAATGTTTATGCATAGAGGTAACAAAAAAAAAAAAAAAAAAAAGAAGAAGAAGAAAAGGAGTTTGTTACAACTCAGGAGCTCAGTCTAACATGGTCTTCAACCAAAGATTTAACTCCTCAAGTAGACTCTTGGCCTTAGCCTCCAAAGCTTTCAGGCCACGCTTCTTCATAATCTTTCCATAAAATGCGGCAGAATGCCGCGACCCATCTTCAGCACGAGGAAGCTCTTCCCAAAGCATTTGCCATTGCTCATATTCCTGGGTCTTCCTTTGGAGATTGCTGTCAGTCTCTTCAACCTGGCAAATGAGAGTCCCTTCTTAAGCACGGGCTTCCGCAATAGCAGCCCATTTGGCAGCAGCTTGTTCTTCCAGTAGCTCAAGACGCTGTCTGGCCTCGATGACCTAGCTATCAAGACGGTGCAGGTCATGTTTCAGCTCAATGATAGCCAGCTTGGTGACATTCCTCTCCCGAACAAACTGTTTCCGAGTTCGCGAGATCTCATCCATTTCGGATTTGACCTCACTAGAAGGCTTCAAATACATCTCCCTGAAGAACTTACCATTTGGAAAGCTCTCGATCTCAGACCACTTGTTGCCCAGTGCGATGATATCATCAACAAATGCCCTGGCGCCAGTGACATTTAGACCAACCTTTTCACTCTTGGCAAGAATGTCTTGCACATGCTTGATCATGCCAAAACCAGCTTCCAAGTGACCTGAAGAGAGAGTCTCGACCCATGAGCGAAAAACGCTCATCAACACCTTCTTTGCATACTGAAGAGACGTTCCAGATGAGGATTCACCATGCTCTGGCATCCAATTGCCCATGTTATTTATGCCCCGTTGGAGGAGTAATCAATAAGCTCTTTCCAATTGAAGAAGTTGACTCATCATGAGGTTTCACCTCTACTGGGTTGAAACTAGTAGAAGAAGCCCCTACTTCTAGATCGGCTGCAGGTATCTCCTGTTCTGGCCCTGAGGAAGACGGAGGAGCTTCTCCTGCCGGTTCACAATCTGTCAATAAATGGTTTGAATATAATCTTGTCAAAAATCAATATCGAGATTATTACTACAAAATACTTTCTTCGACGACCGGTGGAATACTTTCTGCCTCCATAAACTCATCCAAAGCATAGTCAAAGGTTGCATCCATGGATGGCTCGAAGTCGTCAGAATCCTCTGGCAAATTAGCTAACAAAAAAAAAAAAAAAAAAACAAACATGTTAGCAAATGACAACACAGACAAAAAAGGAGGAAAAACAAAACAAATCGTACCAGGTGAAGGATTTGGATCCACTCCAGAATCCCTTGGTTCTTCTTCAGATGCCGCAATTGGGTCCATCATCCCCTCATTGGCTGGAACCTCGGGCATCACCAAATCATCATCTTCTGTTAAAAGAAAGAAAGCAGCGGATAAAAGAAATTTTTTTTCTCATAAACGAAAAGAAGCGGCAAAAGAAAGAAGGAGGATCATACCATCACCAGTAATCTCCTCTTCTCTGGAGGCTCATCAGCATCACCTGATACTTCCTCAGCAATGGTGTGATGGACTTCCAGATCAGGAGAGTCTTTGTGTCGTCTCTTATTACGGTGTTGTCCTCTCTTCCTCTTGCTTCTGTGGGTTGGTTTGCTTGAAGTACCCGCGCCATTATCAAAGTCAGGACTTTTGCTTGACTCCTCACCGGATGGTCTGCTTTTCCAAGTGGACTCCATGGAAGCCCTCGTCAATTCCGCTTGCATTCAAACGTCGATTTCAACCTCCTCCTCCGCTAGCTGTTTCAAGACCTCACAAGGTATCTCTTGTGCAGCTCCTGATCTGATGATGTCCTGTCCATCGAGAAAGCCTATCTTGTGCTTCTCTCCAAAAAGGAAAGCCAGAACTTCCTCTCGGCGGACTCCATCTGATCTGCCAAGACCCTTCCCAGGAGATTGCTTGACATCAAGCTCCTTCTTAGAAAGCCCCCAGTACACTGAAAAGCTTTCCACGAATGATTTCGTAAAGCCAGCAGTCCGGAAAGTGGGCAACTCAGGATAGGAAATTACGGCAGTAGTGTCTTCACCATGCTTGAAGGCGCTCCAACAACGCCTTGAGAGAAGCTCAACTGCAACGTAAAACGTGAAGGGACATACGGCTGGATGTCAATAAAAAGATGTTTACGGTACACCATTGTACCAACTCGTATGTTAAAAAGCCACCCCTTCTCTACATTGGTCAGGGAGTAGTGTCTTCCCGACCTTGCCCTGGTGGAATCGCGGGAGGCACTAAAATCAAAAGCCTTCTTCGGCAAATCCGAAGAAAGCTTCACTGAAGACTGCCCAATCTCGACATCCCTGAACTGTCGGATCCTCAAACGGGTAGACAAAAGAGATTCAGAAATGGCTATCCCTCCAGCCAATCAAATCATAAAAGGGTCATCATCCTGTGCAACTCCCAATCGATGGAAGCCGGGACAGTGGTAAACATACCACGAATAAAAAATATGGGTTTAAAATTCCCTGTTCATAGGGAGCCCAAGTCAAACTAAAAAAGCAGCAGCCTGCAGTTCGGTACATAAATAGGAGAAAATAGCAGGCCCCAAAGCCAGTTGCTCTCCAAATGCCATCTGACAAGCCGGAAAAATACAATGCGGCCCGATGTGCGTTCCTTCTCCTCCAGCAAAAACAGCCTCACCAAGGCAGTAAGTAAGGTAAACAACGAAAGCCCTCCGCAGTGCAATGTCAGAGTAAATGACACTTGTGCTTTTGAAGAAGTCCTTCAAGTCTTCTCGCATAACAGAAGTCTTCTTCGAACCCGGATTCTTAGCTCTGGTTTCCCGGGTCATGCCATCAGAGGATTCTCTGCTGTAAAAAAAGTTGGGGAATGAAAAGCTAAAACTCCTCCAACTGTTAGACCTGACTTTTGAGGTCTCCTTCTCCTTAAAAAAATCATAGAAGGCAACAAGCTGAAAGTACAGAAACCTAAACTCCTTAGACTGCTCCTCAAGGACGTTGTTGATAGGCATGAACTCCTCATAGAGTTTGCTAAGGATAGGCAACCCAGTGATGACACTCAGCTCCTTCAGAGAAAAACCAATCTCACCATTTGTGACAACGAAGGTATTGGTTTGTGGAAGGAAGGACTCCAACATAGCCATGAAGGCTTCGCCAGAAAAGACCACGGTTTGCCGAAAAGTGTGGATCGCATCAAAGATCCCGGCCTCTTTCAGAATGGCCTCGCCAACCCGTGGGATGTGATCAGTCCATGACTCCCAACTTGAGTAAGCACTGAAACGGCCGTCACCCCTGAAAATGCCATCACCCCTGAAAATGCCAAGGCCCACCGGTCTCAAATCGACCGATGGGCGATTAAAACCTTGGTAGCCCCAGGCTGGCATCAACATGTCCATACGAACGGGCAACTTCTCTACAAAACCAGAAGGGCCGCCAACAAAAACACGGTTTTGATCACATTAGTCCTCTTCACCCAGCTCGGAGGATCTTCCCTCTTCGGGCATGTGGGAGAAAGGCTCATGATCGAGATAGTGCAATTGAAAGTTGACTGGGTAGAAATAGTCCTCTCCTCACCATCTATCGTGTAAGAGAACTGAAAACTTCTCCTTTGGTATGTCAAGTCGTCAGGGACTGCGTCACCAAAGAAAAAGGTATGCTTGGGCATAATGCTTTGATCGTCCATGACCCAAGGACGACTGCTTACCATAATCTTGTAGAATTCCTCATCCTTGATAGCGATCAATCGCTGTCTCATCTCATCATGGTTGAGGGGAGCACACTTTTCCAAATTCCTTTTGACATACTGGACCTTCTCCCAAGATTGATGTACGGCCACATTAGAAGATCTAGTAGAACGGCGAGTTGCATTAGTAACAGGCTCTTTGCCCTTGTTTGTTCTGAAGGAACTACCTGCAAAGGATGGAAAATAAAAGATCAATCATTACCAAAATGACAGAATTTTGTTAAAAAAAACTTTAGCGAAATTTTAGCACGGTTCCGGGCAATTCCGAAGAGAAGGGAAACACTCCGAAAAAGATAGAAAGCTTGAAGATGAGCTGAACACCACTGCAAGCTCATAATCAATTGAGGATTCTCAAAGAAGGTTTGAACTCAATTGCTGTGAGATCAAGCCAATCTTATCAAATTTCTACAAAATTGGAAAATGGCTCAACATTGCTACGAGCTCCAAACTCCAAAACTTGTAAAGTTCCTCAAAATTCCGCCAGACTAAGAAGGGGCTCAAAATTGCTGCGAGCTCCAAATCCAAAAAGTTGAAAAAGATTTCCAGGTATGCATCATCATTCTTCCAAATCAATTTACTAAAAATCATGCATCAAAGAAAAATCATCATGCATTAGATGCTAGGAAAACCTTGACAAAATGTGACCAATTCCAACCCAACTTGGTCAAATCAATCAAACTTTGTCTAAGTCAAAATTCATGTTGACTTGACATAGAAACTTTAGCCTTTTATCTTGATGCATCCAAAAAAGAAAAATGCATGAACATCTTGAAATTGCATAACCTCATGATCATGGTGAGCAAAAGAGAGAGAGAGAGAGAGAAACTTCTTAAAAAAAAAAATTTCTAGGCTGACCCAAAGGCCGTGGCCCATTGCCACGTGGCAGTACAGCCAAGTCCGCACAGGCCTGACCGTACAGCCAAAGCAAAAAAAAAAAAAAAAAAAAAAAAAAAAGAAAGAAAAAAAAAAAAAACAAGAAGAATAAAAGAAAAAGAAAAAAAAAGAAAAATTTTCTACTTCTACATTGAATTTCTTGTGAAGGAAAAAAACTTACTTGAGGCCATGGATGGAAAAGGAAGAGAACTCGAAGATCTTTGAAAAAGAAGAAAGGTTCTTGATCTTGGAGCACTCTTGAAGACTTTTGCAAAACAGAAAGCAACTAGTGCAAGAGATCCAACCTGCCCTTGCTTTTATAGAAGAGAGCAAATCAAAAGAGGAAACAAGGAGAAAACCAAGGAGGTAAGTGCTACGAATTAGCAACCTTCCCAAAAGAAAGGTTTCTTGAGAATTCTCTCCCAAAATCAAGGAAACTTGAGAGATTTTCTCCAAAGTAGGATATTTTAAGATATTCTCTACAAAATGACACCATATGAGATCTAAGCCATCTTCAAAGCTTAAGGTTTCATAGGTTAGCCTATATGAGCCAGGTTGAACCACCTAGGCACTAAAAGTGGCTTTTAGTCAAAAAATCCCTCTTACCAAGAGAACATAAAAAAATGGTTCCATGCCTCTTTAGAGTTGATTGGAGCATATGAAAATTTTCTCAAGCCTCATGAGCTTCCAAAAAATCCAAACCATCCAACCTTATATACCATTGGACCCAAAATAGTCCAAAAGAGTGACTAAAAACCAAACCATGGTCCCTTAACTTGCCACATACAACTTGTTAGGTCACAAGGCCAAAACCAAAACCAAAAACCAAATTTCGAACCCCTGACTCACCACATACAACTTGTTAAGTTACAAGGTCAAAATAAAAAATCAAACCCCGACCCCCTAACCTGCCATATACAGCTTGTTAGGTCACAAGGTCAAAAACAAAAAAACCCTCTTCACCGCTTGATACGCCACATAAAGCCCTTAGGTTCACAAGGTCAAAAGGAAAATCCAAAATCCAAATCCCTCATGTCATTTTCAAAACATTGCTTTGAGATTGTATGTAATCCCTCACTACCATAAAATCCTCTTGGAAACTCAAAAGGCTACCTTATCAAGAGAAAAAATGCTCACAGACATTTGGTCATATCAAAAAAGCTCTCCTTAAAAAATCTCTTCGAGGCACATCTACGATAAAAGCTATTCGTTGCCGTACCTCGAGGGTCCATTTGTTGACACCAAAAATGTCACTTTGACTCTTCACATATTCTCGACATCAAAAGGCCACATGGAGCCACATCAAACCACAACTAGGCGAATGCTGCTCAAAATCAAACAAAAACTGCAAGATCCTTCAAAACAGCCAAAATGAGGATACACTTTAAGTTTCGGGCCATTACAACATCATTTGGGGTAACTTAACTCCTCCGCCAACTAAATAGGTGCTCCCGGCGGCGACAGTGTCGAAGACATCAAATCTTCTATCATAGCCTATGAATGGTCTCAAAATACTCTCAAAAGGCTTAATGTTAAATTTCAAGTCAAACCGACAACGTTTGACCCTCCATCAACACTCAATAACAAAATCAAGCCTCTCCGCGGCGAAAACCACCGAGGCTATCACTCATCAAACAAAGCACACGGGTGGCTGTAACATGCTTCCAAAAGGCTGCACGTCGAATTTCAGGTCATTCTGATGACGTTTGACCAAACTTTGATGCTCGAGAACAAAATCAAGCCTACCGGCAGCGGAACTTCCTGGGACCATGACGTCCAAATCGGAGCTAATGGATTGTCTCAAAATGACTCTAGTAGGGTCCCTGTCAAATTTCAGGACAATCGGTTGACGGTACATCAAAGCGCGTCATCTTTCTCGTGGCAAAATCAAGTCTAGCAGTGGCGGGACCTCAAATAGCTTCAAAACCCAAACAAATTTCGGGTCATTCCGACATCGTTTGACCCAATTTTGACTCTTGACGGAAAATCGGCTGCAAAGTCTTCGACTTTCTAAAAAATAGGAAATTTTGTACTCCGGTTTGCACGACTTCTCATCAAGTTTTCTTTAGGAGAATCAAGCTAATGAATGAGGAAAAATGTCAAGAAAAACAAAGGAGGAAAAAAGAAACAGAAAGATCGAAAAACGGCCGAGAAACGGCGACCGAAAGGGGAAAATCCCCATGGTCGCCGACGAACTTGGGTGCATGGTCGCCGGCGACCCTGGAAATCCGAGTCACCGGATTTCTACCAGGCGGCCCGTTTTCTGACCCTTTTCGCATTTCGGGAATTTCAGCCACTGTGAATTTCCGAAAAACTAATTCTTGATGCTTGAAATCGACTAATCTTTGTCAACATTTCGGATCCGTCATTAAGAGCATGAAATCATCATTGACCACTCCAAGATCGCCAACCGGCTGACCAAGAAAGTACACTTTCCTTCCGACCGATCGAGAAATCGACAGGATAGATGTTACGGGCCCACTGATATTAATTAATGTCTATAGTTGCATTGCCATCCGACATCAAACAACATGTGGATCCATCGGCGACCATCGCAAGAAGAATTCAAAAAGACGCGGCACGGCCCTCGACTCTTCAAATGCCCTAGCGACCGCTTAATGTTGTTAATTGACCCGTTTCATGACGACGTAATACAATCATTAACTCATTATTTTGGATGGCCCAATCAGATTCAAGGAAAAAGGAGTTACAAGTCCAAGTAATCATGGCAATAAATCATGAAACTCCCCTCATCATCGAGATTAAAGGTGCTTAAATGCCCATCACTCTCCATCGGCCAATCACAAGTCAAGAAAAAGGAGTTACAAAATCAAGAAATAAAAAAACTTGTAACTCCTCCCATCATGAAGCATCAATGCCATCATTTTTCTTATTATGGGTCATCAATGCCATAAATCACCCTATGACTACTAAGAGCCTATAAAAGGGGGTCATTCCAAGACACAGACACATAGATGGATATAGAGAGAGACGGATCCATACACATATACACAAGCAAAAGAGAGAGAAATTCTGAAGAAGTCCTGCTACTCTGCTACAACAAACACCACAAGGTGATCAAAGTCCCTTGGGGGCCACCCCCCAAGGCAAGGCCCTCTCCCCTTCTATCCAACTTGGCCTAGACGCGGCTTTTCAGCCCGTCTACTCAGTTTTTTATTGGATATAGGACATCCCTTGGTCTTTATCCTCTAAAAATCTGAGGTTAGAGCCAAGCCAAAAGAATCGAAGCATCATACGTTCTCATCTGCATGGGCGATGGCAAAATCCATACATGACTTGCGACCGTCGATCTGAACGAGTCTCCGCAATCTCCTACGAAGTCAGAATTCATTTTCTCACTTTTCTACTATATTTTGTATTTCTTTTAAAGAGACAAAAAATTACAATTCTTGTCTTTCATTATTGATGAGATTTGTAAATCGCATTTCACGGCAAAATCGCCTTTCACGGCAAAATCGCCTCTTACGACATTAAAAAAAAAACTTGTCTCTTTTCTTAAATGTATGTGCAATGAAAAGTTATAAAAAAGATTGATTTCCTTTCTACTTGTGAAGGTGAATCTCCGGATCACCATTTCAAAAGTCCAAGTTGAATAGAAAATCTGGCATACCCGTACAAAAAAATGTTGATACCTGCCTTCTCTTTTTCCCTCGATTCGGCCTTTCGGTGGCCCCGGGGACGGATGAGAGTGGAAAGGAAGAAAAGGGTCCATCACTTTGATCACCACTTGGGTTTGTTGTAAAATTAGCAAGATTAATCGAATCAATGTTATCAGAAATAATTTTACCACTGCCAACGAATAACCTTACTTACCAGTCAACTTCTAAAAGGACTTGTGGTATTGAACAAATGTTCCTCTTGGAAGTTGGGTATGTTCATTAAAGCATGTTTGTTAATACTGATTTAACCAACTAATATGAAATGTTTTAATGTTGCAGTATTCCTTCGGATGTTGATGTCCTAACAATATTACATTATGATGGTGATTTTCAATCTAATCTCAAACGTTCTCAATATATTAGCGGAAGACAAAAGATGAGGCATCTCTAGAAAGCCATAACATATAGCGAGTTAGTGAACATTGAACTCAAAGCATCAAACTGAGAAGCAAGTGTGGAAGCCTTATGTATAAAGCACGTTCTTCACAACGGAAGTTTTATATCATTGATAGACATTGATGATGACAATGATGTAAAGGGAATGCTCAGAGCTTCGAGGATTGATCTAAGAAACAATATATTGTTGTTTGTTGCAAGAAGGGAAGGAGACGCATATGCTACCCTAGAAACCACAGAAACTAGGTTCGTACGTAGTGACATCTATTTTTAATCCATAATTGTGTTTATATAAATCCAAAGTTAATTGATCCATGTGTTTTATATGCAGGAACTATAAGAGGCAAAGAAATCAACATTAACCGGGAAGCCTTAATCAATGAAATTAGGTTAACCTAAGCAAAAGAGTTGGTGATCGGGGCACACACGAAAGAATTTCCCACTATCGACTTGAATGAGGATTGCAATTTCAATTTTCCATCAGCCCCGAAATGAAATGATAGGAGAGGAGGAACTAATCATTCGGGCTTTGGACAATGATGTAAGTGTGGCTCATTCTAAGGATGTTCATTACTCTTTGAGTATACCCTCCATTTCAAGACACATGGAAGAAAATAGTTCAAACAAGGAGCAACAATCTCATGGTCCAGACGAGTGGATTACTAAGGGGTTGAACGATGCAACCACCAAGCATAACTTCACAATAGTGGACACGATGGTGCCCGATGCAATTATATCTGAGGAAGGAGTTGATTCAGCAAGGGAGATGTGGTTGGGTCGTGAGTTTAACGATCGTGAAGCTTTCAAAAGATGCATTGCAAAGTTTGCAATTTACAGTAACTGTATGTTGGAGCACGTGCGCACCAACATGTTGCAAGTAATTGCGCGTTGCAAAGATGTAAATTTTCCTTGGAGAATACATGTGTCCATGGTTGAACTGGGACCGCATTTCAAGGTGCTGAATTATCTAACAATTCATTCTTGCTCGAAGCCTATGATGGGGACAGCTCATCCACATGCATTTGCAAAGCTTATAGCAGATTTCATTGAAGAGAGGGTACGGTCCAATAATAATATAAGACCAAAAGAGATAATCAAATAAGTGAATATCAAATGGAGTTTGGTACCGTAATCAGCTATAGGAAGGCACGCATGGTTAATGAAGTTGCCCTGCGCAAGGTTCGAGCGTCGTACGAAGAGTCGTTTCAGATTCTACCACTGTATTGTAATGAGCTTAAAAGGACGAACCTGGGCACAGTGACCAACATCGACATCACATCTAATGACCATTTTAGACGTTTCTTCTGGGCCATTGGTCTTTGCATTCAAGTTATTCAGAACTCTCTACGACCAAAAATAGCAGTAGATGGGTCGCATCTTCGTGGCAAATACCCCGGAGTTCTACTAGTAGCTGTGACACATGATGCAAATCATCAGCTATTTCCAATTGCTTTCGCCATTGCCGAAATCAAAGCGTCGTGACAGCTGGGAGTGGTTGCTTGCAAACTTGTATATGTCATTGGTGAACCGAATAACCTCACAATTATTTCAGACCGTCAGAAGGGCCTAATCCCCGCATTTCAAGCCATAATTTCTAGTGCACACCACTATTTTTGTTGTCATCATATAGCAGAAAATATTAATGCAGCCTTTAATGATGTTGGTATTTTGAGGAAAATTTGGAAAGTTGCGCTGGCTTATAGACCTTATGAGTACGATGTGTACATGAATGACATACTTTCGGTCGATCAGCATGCTTATAATTACATCAACGCAATCGGACGTCAAAATTGGGTGACGATGACGTTTGCACATGGACGCCGTTATGACATGCTAACTAGCAACGCCGCGGAGTGCACAAATAGCCTTCTTAAGGACATGAGGGCCTTTCCAATTACAAAGCAGGTTGAAGAAATACGTGCAAAACTAATGTAATTCTTTGAAAGATGGCATGTGCAAATGCAAAAGATTACGTCACGTCTGACTCCTTATGCAATGAAGTACTTGAGCAACGAAATCGAAGAATCTCGCAGACTGCACGTTCGTGTCGCAGGTTTGGTAGAGTTTTAGGTGCAATTAGGTGAGTATGTTGATGTCGTCAATCTCGAGTGCAGATCATGCTCGTGCCGCAGATGAGAAGTAATGGGAATCCCATTCTCACATGCTATGGCTGTAATGAAAGTTCAGAATATTGATCCATATGATTACTGTGAGCATTGGTACTAAACGCTCATGTATCAGATGACCTACAACGAGGTTTTACATGCAACCCGTGATAGAAAGCAGTGGGAGTTGTGCTCTTGTGAACGCGTTCTTCCCCCATTAGCAAGTAAGCACCTGGTCTAGCCAAAGAAGAATAGGGTCTGGGTGGAAGACTGCAACCGCGTCAGAAGGGTTATAACCTGCTCCAACTGTAAAGAGAGGGGACACAATCACGGAACCTGCCGTAATCCTCCCGTTGTTAAGTAGAGGAACCGGTTTTTGGTTTTTTGATGTCTTATGTCACATGTAATTGGATGGGTTTTGTTTATGCATATTAACAACAAATGTAATGACATGTAAATGACATTTTGTTTCACATATTTTTTTATGGCTTCTTATTTATGCATACGAACAACAATGTAATCAGAAGAAATGTAATGACATATCAATGACATTTTGGGTTTTTCCAGATGTAATGATCCATTTGGCTTCTTCTTGGTTGTTGTTAATGAATAATTTCCCTCATTTTGTTTTATTTTTTTCCCATTAATTAATTCAATTCAAGTTGGATATCCCTCTGCATATAGTTATGTTGGAATGGACCTTATCTGCCCATCAAAACTACTTATGATATGCACTTTTTTTTAATATGTAAGGGTCGCTAGGGACTCTTATTTATAAGTAATATAGGTCGCTAGGTACGCTGGTAAGGAAACAAATGCTGATCAATGAGTATAGCTAATATAGGTCGCGAGGGACGCTGGAAAGGATCTAGATGCTGCTTTATGGGTCGTTAGGGACGCTGGGAAGCTTTTCTATTTTTAAATCACGGTGGACTAACATCAATTATTTTTGGTTTACAATTATGGCCTCATTACAGCAAACATCAACATCAACTTCAACAAATAAATTTCAGCCCGAACAACAATTTCATTACATCATTTTCACAGAAAACAACAAGTTCATTACATCATACATCAACTTTAACTTCAACGATAAATTACATCCAAATAAATTCCATCCAAACAACAAATTCTTTACATCATTTTCATCCAAAAGGACAAGTTCATTACATCAATTTCACCGAAATAATTTCATACGTCCTTGCCATCATATAATGCAAAAAAACTTTAAGTAGCTGGGAGGTTATGGAGTTGAAGCCTATTAGTGTTCATCAACCAACTTCTCTTGAAGATCTCAATCAAAACCTTCCATCGGTAGTAGGGAATGTTAGCTTGCGTGAACCTTATTGGGTGACGGTGTATGTAGTGCTCTGCGTATCCAATGGCAAAGAAACCACAGTCTGTCCCATTCTGCTGATATAGGATATCAATCTTTGTGACGTTCGTACACACCCAAGGCTCACCCCATCAGTAATCCCCAAATCGTTATGTCAACCACAATCTCTGTTTACAAATTTAGTAGGAAACAAGTCAATAAATAATAGCATGCGAAAGGGCAATCCATAAATAACAGGAAACTGGTAGGTTTTATACTCACGAAACTATCACAAATGTTCTGATGATAATGGTTGCTCTTCGAGCTATTGTAGAAATCTCAGCGATTTTTGTCCATGTAACCGACGAGAAGAGTGAAATGATTGTACGCATGTAGGATATAAACGAGGATCCTACACTCTTTTGCCTCCCAAACTCTAGATCCTTCTGGGCCAAACGCTGCATCATCTTCGTTCTTTTGTTTCCTTTGTCACCGACTCTGTAAAGGAAAATGATAGAGGTATTATACGCTAGAACAATTATTGGGAAGATTTCAAAATAAACAAGCCAAACAAACAAAAATAAAACCCATTTTTCCACCCAAATAAAACCATTCATTTCAAACTACGTCTCTCTATCTTGCCCAACCATCACTGTACCTACACCTTTCTCTACAGAACCAATTCCACAGTCCACTTCAAATTTCCACAGTCCACATTCCATTTTTCCATAGTCCACAGTCCCTATCACAGTCCACAGTCCATTTTTCCACAGTCCACATCACAGTCCAATTCCTCTACTTCACAACAGTCCACATCACAGTCCAATTCCTCCACTTCACAACATTTTTCCATAGTCCAATTCGTCTACTTCACAACAGCCCAACCATCACATCTCTCCATCTTCATCACAGTCCACATCCCCATCTCTCCATTGCCACCCATCACATACCGATATGTCATCTTCGTTAAAACCACCTGCAACTCAACTCATGTCTCCACTTCCACCCATCACATACCAGCACCTAATCTCCCTCAACATCTCATGTCTCCACTACAAACGAAATCAACTAACAATAGGCCACCTCTTTGGCCTACAAACCAAACTAACATACACCACCACTTGTACGAGCCTGCCTGCCTCTGCGCCATCCACTTCAACCCACCTGCACCATTGTCAACACTTCTCACATCATATTTGTCCCAAAACCAAGAAAAAGAGATGGTCTCTAGTACTGTAAACCTCCTACTTTGCACTAAGTTTCTACTTCTTATTATTATTTCCTTCATCATCCTGAATCCAGAAGTATCGCTCCAACCATGTGTACTTAATGGATATTCCATTGAAATCTACACCCATCTGGGGTGTTTAGCAACGTACAATCCCTTTATGTATGGCTGAACTAATATGTGTTTCCTGCTTAGAAAGAAGATGAACTTTGGCATTTTCGTTTGCATTGTTGCTTTATGCTTTAGACATCTGCCAGTTACAATCAAAAGTAACAATATTAACCCATAACAATATTACCTCAATCATTCCAACAGTCCTCGTACATGTGTTTTGTTTTTCTTGAAGGACCAATCAGTCCAACAAACAGGAGTGCATGTTTTTCCCTTCCATTATTTTCAGATAATTATTGTTCTACTTCTCATGACAGAATTTGGGTACATTTCTTATTGAAACTAGTCAACAATTATACACAATTTAATATAATTACAGATCTTTGACTATGGATGAGAATTGAGTTGGCAAAATCTGGTTCTGACTTGTCGCTAACTGTGCAAGAGGGATATGGCCAAATCTCGAGATTGTGAAATCTCTTTGGATACTGGTCTAATATACCCAACAATTGGCAACAAAGATGCATACATTATTTAACTGAAAAGAGAGGGACAGATTGTATGAGAAAAAAAATACAAAAAAAGGAAAAGTCAAAAATGCGCTTAAAAGATACTTTATGCATTATATTATACTGTAAGAACACAATCAGTCATTTTAGTCATGGGTCGACTTTGAAATCCAATCATCATAAACATTTCCACATGGTAAGGCATCTCCCTGTTCATAGTTTTTGCTTTATTGGTGGGGAACCTACCCGTGTAGTATGTGTAAGTGCCCTCTGAGTGTATAACTCACATTAATCACATTATCAGTCAACGTCCTCAATCTATTGAAGTGATGGAAAAAAGGTCTCTAGTGCATTCTATACATGACCCAGATTACAATTTCAAGAAGTGACCGAAAAGCAACCAAATTACACTTCATCTAAAAGTGAAAAAAAATTGAAAATTTGACCATAGAACATTGGATATGAAAAACAAATAGTATGAGTTACTCCTCTAGAAAAGGACATGTAAAGCATACTTGAATCATCATAAAAAAATAGTAATTAAATAACAAAATATATAAATACACCTCATTGATTAACTAGCAAAGTCAAAGACAAATAGAAATGGAAGAACAATCAAACTCAAAACCAAGAGCTAACAACCAGACAATCAAGCCAAGCCCTTTTATTTTCTTACTATACCTCCTGCCACAGAAAAAAAATATATTGCAAAGACTGTAGTTCTTTAATCTAAAGGCTGATTCCACTTCATAGTTTCTTCATCATGACAACTTGTTTTGTTTTATAGTATTCTTTCTTGTTTGTACAGAACTCTATACAATATTTTCATATGTTCAGTGTCTCCAAGTAATGATTCCATTCAATAATGTATAATATACAACATGTTCTTTCATCATGACAGCTTGTTCTGTTTTACAATATTCTTTTTTGCTTCTATAGAAATCTATACAATATTTTCATATGTTCCCAGTGTCTCCAAGTAATGATTCTATTTGATAATGTATAATATACAACATGTAAATACAATATGCATGTTCTCAAAGCATAATGTACCAGTTAAAAATATGTGTTGACCATCAGGTCACTAATAATTCGGAATGTTTAGGTCATTTCAAAAACCAGAAAAGGAAAGGAGGATATATTTCAATTTTTCCTTTTATTCGAAACCTATTTAAAATCATTATTAATGATAGTTGAAACCTTTAGTGATAAATACACAACTTTGTTACTGCCTAGGTTAATGAAACCAAAAATGTTACGTTGCCTCTTCAACATCGAAAGCTACATGAAGCTACATCCTACTACAAACAGGCAATGCCACTTCAAGCATCAAATCTTGTCAGAATCAAACAAAAACTACAAGATTCTTCAAAACAGCCAAAATAAGAGTACATATGAAGTTTCATGCTATTTTGACATCACTTGGCCTAACTTCACTCTTTCAACAGTTGAACAGGAGCTCCCGGCGCGCGGTGAAGCCAAAAATCCTGATTCACAAAATCAAGTACACAGTTGGCCTTAAAATGCCACTAGAAGGATCTACATCAAATTTCAGGCAATTCCGACATAGTTTTGCCCAAAAAGGAAACAACCGCGACAAAGTTAGCTCTCCTGGCGGCGACAATGTCGAAGACATCAGATCTTTGATCAGAGCCTATGGATGTTTTCAAAATACCTCTAAAAGGCTCCATGTCAAATTTTAGGTCATTTAGACAACATTTAACCAGACTTTGACTCTCGGAAGCCAATTCAGGCCTCCAGGCGGTGGAGCTCCTTGGGACCATGATTTCCAAATCGGAGCTAATGGATCGTCTTAAAATGACTCCAATAGGCTCCCCATCAAATTTCAGGTCAATCGGACATCGGTTGACTGTACATCCAAGCACGACATCTTCCTCGCGACCAATTCAAGTCTATTGGCAGCAGGACCCCACACGGCTTCAAAACTCAAACAAAAGCCTATGGTTGGTCCTATCTACTGCTCAGGAGGCTTCACCTTGATTTTTAGGTCATTCCGACATCGTTTGACCTAATTTTGACATTTGACGGAAAATCGGCAACTCTGCAAGACAAAATCTTCAGCTATTCCAAAAACAATTCGGAACATTTTCTCCCCAATATGCAAGGCTTCTTGTCAAGTTTTCTGTAGGGAAATCCGGCCAAAATATGTACAAAAATGTCAGAAAAAATACCGAAGAAAAAAGAATAGGAAAAATCGGAGAAAAGGTGAAAAGACGGCGACCAAAAGGGGAAAAATCCCCCATGGTCACCGGCGACCCTGAAAATCCGGGTCGCGGAATTTCCGCCGAGTGACCATTTTTTGGTACTTTTTCGCGTTTCGAGATGTCCAGCCCCCGCGGTTTTCCAAAATTTCGACTTTTGAAGCCCGGTATCCGTCGATCTCCATCAATACCATGGATCTGCCATCAAGATCATCAAATCATCATTGATCACTTCGGAATCGCCAAACCAGCCAACCAAGAAAACACACATTCTGTCTGATTGATCGAGAAATCGACAGGACAGATGGTACCGGCCCACAGGTAGCAATCAATGTCTGAAGTTGCATGGTCATCCGACATCGATCAGCATGAAGATCCATCGTCGATTATCGCAAGAAGAATTCCAAAAGACGCGGCACAGCTCGTGACTCTTCAAATGCCCTGGCGACCACTTAATGCAGTTAATTGACCCATTTTACGACAACTTAATGCGGTCATTAACTCTTTATTTTGGACAGACCCAATTAGAAGCAAGGAAAAAGGAGTTACAACTCAAAGCAATCATGGCATTAAAACCATGAAACTCCTCCTATCAGGGAGATTAAAGGCCATTAAAAGCCCTTAATTCTCCTTCGGCCAATCAAAAGCCAAAGAAAAGGAGTTTCAAAATCAATGAATTAAAACTTGTAACTCCTCCCATCATGTGGCTTTATTACAATTAAGGCCCATAAACCCTCCTAAATGGCTATGAAAGGCCTATAAAAGGAGTTCAATCCAAGAAGAAAGGGTCCGGAGAGAAAAAAATAATCCCAGAATCTAGTCAGACAAAAATCTAGAGAATTGACGTTGCTACGACACTCCAACAACAAATTATCCTCCGTTGAAGAAGTCCTGCACTGACCACCACTACAAGTGTTAGGGATTTTGTGATTTGCAATTTGATGGATGCATTATCGTTTTAGCATCATTTGAATTTTCACACATGCATTGATTTAGAAAGTCTTGAAATCTTGATTTACACATACATTGTTTTTTAAGACTTGTATAAATCTTTGTTCATGCATGTTTTGATTTTAAACTTGGATGCAATTAGTTTTGGAAAGAAGTTTTATAAATCAAGCAAGCCTGTGAGTTTTAAATCTTTCAAATCATTTTAGGTTTTTTTATGTTTCATGTTTTTAATCCTCTTAGTTTGATTTAAATCATGATTCAAAGCTTGATTTAATGGCCCAAAAGTCCCCACAAGAAATTACTTTGAAATATGCATTTTTGGGGAATTTGGTCCCTGGGCCCGGGTCGACCTGCAGTGTGCTCGGTCGACCGAGCCCATGGACCCGATCAACCGAGCACATTGCAGGTCAACCGAGAAAAGAGCCGTTGGGCTTCTTTTCAAACGGTCAGTTTTATGACCGTTGAAGCCCAGGTCGACCGAGCCAAGTACCAGGTCGACCAGGGACACGCTAGAACTCGATTTTTAAGTATAAAATGAGGTTCATTCTTTTGTAAAAAGTGTGGATCAAAGAGGAACTAAGAGCCACTCTTGACGAGTTTGGAGACAAAAAAGCGGGGAATGAACTAAGAGAGACCAAGGGGTCATTAGTAAAGGTAAATCTTGGATCATTGAAGTTAAATCTCTAAGTAAGCTTTGCTTTTATTAATCATATGTTATATTCTTTGTTTAAATTATTGGTAAATGAATTTTAGCATGATAACTATGATGTGTTGAATCCATTCTTCATTTAAACTTTGATATAATTTTACCAAGTTTGTTTTAAAATCTTCTTTAATCATGCTTAGCCAAAATCTTTGATTTCTTTTATAGCATAATTCATTTTCTTGGTTGAATCTTTATTTGTTGTTTTCATTCATTTGAACCTTAGTTAAATTAGTTTGGTTTTGAAAACAACATTGCACATGCATCACATGTTTAGGGTTAATTAGTTTCATACAACTTGTGAGCTTTTGATTTTCACTTCATCAACAAGTTTGTATTCATACATGTGAGTTGCATTTCAGTTGAATCAAAACTTTTTATGTGCCTTAAACTTTTAAATGCTTTGAGCATATATTGATTGAGCTTACTTTTTAACTTGATTGAAGTTATCACACACACACATCATGAGCATACACCTTTGCATTCATACAGTGTTTGTGTGAGTTAGATTTTTAATTTCATATCTGCCTATATTAGAGGCATTGTAATTGAGCTTAAATTGTATCTCTTTTAGTATTTGCGTAGACACTACTTTAAGAGAAAATATTCTTCTTGTAAAGGTTATTGCTTAGCCTAAGAAAAAGCATAGTATAACGGTTATTGCTTAGTCAAATTGAAAAGCATAGATATTGGAAATCCGATGGGGTGTTGGATCACAAACCGGTAGTGGATATAGGCATTGAGGCCGAACCACTATAAATCATTGTGTGATGGTGCATGCTTTGTGGTAATTGTTTTTGTTTAGCTTCCGCATTTAATTTTATAATCATCACTTGTGACTAGTTAATTTTAAAGAAATTAAAATTTGTCATAATTGGTCACCAATTTGTAGCTCACCCTATTCAAACCCCCCCCCCCTCCCCCCCAAAAGCCTCCTCCTATCTCCATGGCTTAGACGTGGCTTTTCAGCCAGTCTACTTAGCTTTTTATTTGATATATGACCTCCTCTTGGTCTTTATCCTCTAAAAGTTTGAGGTTTAAGCTGAACCAAGTGAATCAAAAGCATCATCTGTTTTCATCTGCATGGATGATGGCGAAGTCCACACATGGCTTGCGACCGTCAATTTGAACAAGTCCCAACAATCTCATGAGAAGTTAGATTCCCTTTTCTTGTTTTTCATTGTAGTTTGTATTTTTCTAAAGAGAAATAAAAATCTCAACTCTTGTCTTTCATTATTGATAAGAATTGTAAATCGCTTTTCACGACAAACACCGCCTTTCACGGCAATAATCGCCTCTTACAGCAAACATCGCCTTTCATGGCAAAACAAAATGAAATCGCCTCTCATGACATTCAAAATAAACCATGTCTCTTTTCTTAAATATATGTGCAATGGAAAACTATAAAAAAGTTGATTTCCTTTTTTACTTGTAAATGTGGATTTACGGACCACCATTTATCAATTCCAAGTAGAGTAGAAAATCTGACATACCCGTACAAAAAAAATATATTGATGCCCGCTTTGCCTCTGGTCGTGGAAGGGTCGGATCCCAATGGACTCCCATGTCTGCCGACCTCGGTAGTGCCGAGTGGCAAAAGCCGGGTCCATCAAGATCGCATACCGGGTGGGACCCGTTCATTTGAGAACATGGTGCTTAGAAAAGAAACATTTGCATATCATATCTTTTGCTCTATGCTTATGCTTCTTTTCTAGATTCCTTGGCTCCCTTATAGTTAGTGGCCTATGTTGGATTTCGCATCTAAAAAAATGAGAAGGGACTTTTTGGAAATTTCTAATTCTATCTTTGAGTTTATTTCCTCTCTCTCTATTAAAAAAAATTAGATTTCTTACATTTTGTATTCAACTTTGAGAAACTTTGATCATTTCCCTTTCGGGCAAGCGCTTGCAGAAATGTTGAGCCTGTTTGGATTGGGGGATGGGCCACCTTTTATCTTTGATGAGTCCTTTAGATATCTTTAAAAAAAAATCATATTTCTTATATTTTGGATTCAACTTTGAGAAACTTTGATCGTTTCCCTTTCGGGCAAGCGCTTGTAGAAATGTTGAGCCAACGTTCAAATTCGGGAATAGGCCACTCTCTCTTTGATGAGCATATTAGAAATCTTTCAAAAAAAAAAGAAAAAAAAGAAAAAGAAAAAGAGGAGAATATCACTAAGGTTGCTCAAATTGCGTTCTTTTGACCAAAACTGATCCAAGAAAGCCTCATCCAGATTGTGGAGACAGCTAGACTGTTCTACGCAAGGGTCCTCCAAATGGGTTCTTTAAGTAATGCTACCCTTACCTAGGGGTTGATCTATCAACTGAGGTTTCATTAGATCGAATTGGGAGGCTTGGATGTATTCTTTAACCTCTAGTTCTTCCTCTGCAAAAAAAAAAAAAAAATTCTTAAAAAAAAAAACTTCTGTCATTTTCGGGTTCAGATTCGAGAAATTTTGGTCCCTTCCCTTGCGGATAATGCGCTCGCAGAAATGTTGAGCCTACGTTCGGATTGGAATACCATTTGCTCTTTTCAATGAATTCAATCTTGACCTTTCAAAAAAAAACTTCCGTCATTTTCGGGTTCAGATTCGAGAAATTTTGGTCCCTTCCCTTTCGAATGATGTGCTCACAGAAATATTGAGCCTACGTTCGGATTGAATACCATTTCCTCTCTTTTATGAATTTGATTTTGCCCTTTTGAAATCCCATCTCATGTCCATTGTGTGGATGCGATCTCCAACATTTGTGCCTAGAGGTGCTAGTATGCCCTTTCCGGGTCTACTGTATTCGCTACCGACAAATTTGTACCTCCAACCTTATATTCATCTTACCTCGAGCGAGCCTTGCTTCTTGATGATTTGACTTAAGGTTTACAATTGCTTATAGCAGTCACTGGAACGCTCATTCCGGGCCTTTCATACTCGCGATCAGAACAATTGTACCTTCTATGGCTTTTTGCCTTCTTCATGTCGCTTAAGTCGGACCATGTTCCTCGAGCGATTTGAAAAGACAAAACCATAGTTTTCTCATTTATGATCATTATATTTCTTGTGATTACTAATGGTTGCAGTCTTGTTTCATAATGTTTTCGAAACTAACAATGGCAGTTTCATTGACTATTACTTTCGATGAAAATAAGGACCAACTCATACTTCAGGAGAAGCAAAACATGCGCACTCACAAGCGCCCCGCCAAATGCTGAAGCATCATCTCCCTCAGCAACTCTCAAAACACCGGGTCGACCTCTACTCCCCGGACCATCGTCTTCAGGTCGCTATGACCATTTCCACTTCCCGTAAAGGAAACCGCACTTGCTAAGAAGCATAAGATCGCCCCTCAACGTGTCACTGCCATGACACTAAGGGCGAGCTCCAAGAAACTCGAAGCTCGTAACACTCCTGTGAAGCCTCAACCTGCAAGGATCCAGGTCTATCCCAAGACTTGGTCTCCAAAACCTTCACCAAAACAAAGAAGGTTCCAGGCATCCGTAAGGCCAGCATACCTGGCCCCTCTTAAGGAGAACCGGTTCTATCCTCTTGCCTACATGATGGAGGAGAAAACCCGTCTCCCGCCAAACAACAAAGCAAACCCAGCACGAGTCGGCTTTTTCCTACAAGTCGAAAATCAAATCGTGCATCACAAGGCCTCAGTAAAAACTGCCAAGGCCTGAACTCTTGTGGTTTGACCTTCATCTCAGTAGGGGCTAAACTCGCAAGATTCAAAGCTTTGCTACGACAGTTAAAGGATCGGGTCCGGATCTTGTCCATGCCTATCTTCAAAGAAGATAGGCTCGGTTGTTGCGCTCGAGGGAGCACATCCTTCATCGCTAAAGCCCAGTCAGAGCCAACCAAAGCTCAAATTGGTCGTCGCATACGTCGTCGCACGACGTATCAACAAAAGAGACTAGAGAAGCAAAGGACCCAGCATCCTACCCTCCAATTCTCCCACAAATGGGTCAAAAAAGAAAGACCTGACCAAGTTGTTACTATCCATATAGTTGGAAAAACCAGAAGACGCAAAAAGTCAGCAACCAAACTTCGTGTCCGACGTTTGGTGATTCGCAGCGTCTCCCGAACACGAAGACATCCGGAAGAGTCCCCTGCTCCTTCAAGCCAAGGATAGCAGAGTAATCCTTCCTGAAGCTCTTCACTTGAAAGAATGATCCCCAGCTCAGTCACCGAGATGATTTCTTCATTCGAATCCCGAGGGATGAACGTCCTGGCTACAAATTCTGAGCCACCTCGTAATCCACCTCCTGACGACACAGCCACACACATCCAGCAATTAGAGCAAGGTCAACAAAGGATTGAGAATCTAATGGAAAACCTCATTCTCACGTTTTAGCGTCAAGCAAACAATGAGGCTCCTCCGAGTCATCAAGATGACGAGGTAAATGGGGAAAATAATGAGTCACGCGCCCTTACCAAAAAGGACGTTGACAACATCCTCGCTAAAGTAAGAAAAGAGGATACACTCAAGGAGCATCGGATCAAGCCACCATATCCCTTATGGATGGACTCGGTCCCGTTCCCTACAAAATTCAAGCACCCTACTCTCCAAACATATACGGGGAAAGGTTCAACCATACAGCACGTCATCCACTTCAAAATCCTGACGGGAGCTATCGCGGATCAAGATGCCCTCAAGATCCGTCTCCGCACAAGTACCCTAAAAGGTACGGCCCGTGACTAGTACTCCACTATTCTGGAGGACTCCATCCAAAATTGGGCCATACTAGAGACACGCTTCCAGACTCACTTCAAAGGTGAGGACCATCCTGCTACTATGGCTAAGCTCTACAGCCGAAAACAGGGCGAGAATGAGTCAACATACGACTTCATTCACAAGTGGAAGGCAATGGCGTATAAATGGTCAGACGTACTGCCACAAGCGTTGCTGGTCGACATCTGTCGGAACAACATGAGAGCAAGGATCTGCTCCATGATCATCAGCAACAAATCAAAGAACCTAGGTGAACTCCTAGAAGCTTCAATGGAGGCTGAAACGGTGACCAAAGACCTCAACAGTCAGGAATCAAGGAAAGAGCCAACCGCCATTGCAACCTCAAAGCAAAAGAAAATGGAAGTCCTCAATGTGCAAACCAAGTCAACTCCTCAGCCGCCAAAGAAAGCTGAAAACAAAGCTGCGGGTAACAGACCTGAGCTCTCTGATGCTTTCAAAAAATGAGTAGAAAAGAAATACCCTTTCGATGAAGATGTTGAAGAAATCTTCGGAGCTCTCATAGCAAACGACAAACTTACCTTGCCTGACCCCAAAAGACCCGAAGATGTTGGGAAAAACAACGATCCTCGGTATTGTCCATACCACCAGATGATCTTGCATCCTCTCAATCCATACTTTGTTGTAAGAGAGGAGATCAACGAGATGTGGAAAAATGGAGGAGTCAACACCTTTTGACAAAAACTATGGGTCTGCCTCAGTCAACATGATGTCATATGGACAAACATCCAGGTCACCAAAGAAGGAGATCGTCACTTCCTTCAACGTAATAAAAATGGTTCAAACGTCCCAAGAGCTGGTTCCTTACCCTACACTAGATGAACAACCCATATGGGTGCATCCCGATCTCCTAGAAGATGAAAACTAGGAGATTGTCAAAACAAAGCCAACAGCTCAACAACGAAGGCAAGCCAGGAGACATCTCCGTAATCTCAAACTGCAGGAGAAAGCTCCGGCAAAACAAGAAGTCCGTGAAAAAGCAGAGACATCCTCTACCGCTTCACTGGGGGTAACAGAAAAGTCCCTTCCTGAGACTTCTAAGGCGGTAATAAAATTCACTCGTAATGACTTCATGCCACCTCAACTCAGAAATGAAACTACGCAGGGGGCATCATACTCTTGCAATTCGGTAGTCAGATTCTCCATGGATGGATACGAGTCTAGTGACACCGACGAGTGAGAGGAATCCCCTCGAAACAGGAGAATACCTCTCCAATGAAGAATGGGTTCCAGAAATTCACCTTTTTCCAGTAATATGGTATAATCCCTTACAGCGACAAGGATCCTGGTCTGATGATGAAGAAGACCAAGAGGATGTTCAAGAAAATGTTGTTGACCCAGCACCCACTAACGCTCCAGTGGAACCCAACCATATTGAACCACAAGGAGCAGACGAAGAAGAAGATTTGGCTCCCATGCCTGATCTTGAAGAACATGCAAGGATCTTACAACATTTAGCCATAGAATAAGAGCAAGATCGCATTAACAACCTTTGTCGCGATCAAAATCCGAAACCAAAAGTCCCTAAAAATCAACAGGTACCTCTTCCCTTAACTCCTGAAAATGGATAAAACTGCTGGATTGATGACCCTCTTACATTCGAGTATGAATCTGACTCCCAACAGTCCATTCTGGAGACATCTCCTATCGGAGTCACATGCATTGTGATAGTTCGGGATCATAGTTCCTCTGAAGCATCGTTTGCTGAGGCCACTTACTTTCAGACTGCATCTGGTAGTGTATCTTCAGGAGCTACTTCCTCCCAGATGACTTCCACCAAGATATCACCTTCTCAAGCCTCGTCTCCGGAGACCATGACATCAGGGTTCATACCCCTCTTGATTGATCATTATGAAAAAGCTCCGGCTGATGACGATGTCAAAGAAAATCAAGCCAATTGGTCCTAGATACCCAACCTCATAGGTGATGTCTAGACTGATGAGACGTTTAACAAAGAAGAAAAGTTGCGAGATGCTGTTCAGGACTTGTTCTCGCAAAATACTCTGTGCAACGCAATCACGAGGGTGGCAACTCTGCTGTAGACAAATCCCTAGTAAAAGAAAAGGATCAACCCCTCGATCTAGAGGATGATCTTCCAAACGAAGACCCTTTCAAGAAGCTCTTGAAGTTGGTAAAGGCACCTGCTCTAACCAGGAATACCACAAAAATTACAACCAATCTTCTTCTACTTATGTAAATCCTTCGGGAAAAGATGTTGTAAATGCCCAAAGTGGCAACAATAATGAAAATGCAGGCCCCAATGAGGCTTTTGAGCACTTCAAACACATACCTGCACGACAGCACATCCTAGATTTATTATGAACGTCTACAAACAATCGTGTAAATTTCATTTCAGAATTACAAATGCTGAATGCGGATGTTGACAAACATGCCCCATAAGTCCTACGATTTGAGATGGATTATCGGGTCAAAAACTCAGATATCTCCTCAAAAGGAGAAAAGAAGAAAACTAAGAGTTCTTGCACAGAATACCTCTTGGTTCAAAATTTGGTTTTCATACCAAAAGCAATCATTTGACAAAAGATTTTCACAAAAAGACAACCTTTTGATCAAATTTTCAAACAAATATTCCCAATTAACTCTTGCTTATTTTCATAAAAAAGGATTTAAGTGAAAGGAGGGAACGCAAAAAGGAGAACAAAAAAAAAAAAAGTGTATACATGAGGTACCAAAAAAAGAAGGGAATGAAAGAGTTTGTTACACAAAAAAAAAAAAAAATTTTGGAGCTCAGCCAAACATAGCCTCCAACCAAAGGTTCAACTCCTCAATTAGTCTTCTGGCCTTGGCTATCAAAGCTTCCAGGGCACGCTCCTTCACAAATTTTCCATACGACGCGGTAGAACACTGTGACCCGTCTTCTACAAGGGAAATCTCTTCCTAAACAGCTCGCCATCGTGCATATTCTCGAGTCCTCTCTTCAGAACGCGGTCGGCATCCGAAACTTGGTGAACCAGGGTCCTCTCCCTGGCACGAGCCTCTACTAAGGTAGCCCACTTGGCCGTGACTTGCGTCTCTAATTGCTCTAGACGTTGCCTAGCTTCAGTGACCTCCTTATCAAGGCGGTCAATGTCACTCCTCAGATCAATGATGACCAATTTGGTGATGTTCCTCTCCCGGACAAACTGTCTCCTACTCCGTTTGGTCTCACCCATTTCAGACTTGGCTCTATTATAAGGGTCCAGAAACATTTCTCTGAAGAAGTCACAATTGGGGAAAGTCTCGATCTCGGACCACTTGTCACCCAGCGCAATGACTTGATCAACAAAAGCTTTGGCACCTGTGACATCCAGACCAACCTCTTCGCTCTCAGCAAGAATCTCCTGGACGTGCTTGATCATGCCGAATCCAGCTTCCAAATAACCTGAAGAGAGAGTCTCGATCCATGAGCTCAAGACACTCTTCATCACCTTCTTTGCAAACCGAAGGGATGACCTAGATGAAGATTCACCATGCTCCATCGGTCGACTGCCCATGTCAGGGCACGTCGGAAGAGCAATTAAGAAGCTCTTTCCAATCGGAGCCACTGGAGAGGGAATATCAGCACGAGGTCTCAACTCTGCCGTGTCAGAACTAGTTGTAGAAGTCCCTACCTCCGGATCAACCTCTGGCACCTCTTGCTCAGGTTTTGAAGAAAGCGATGGGATCTCTCCTGTCACCTCACAACCTACCAACAAAACACAAAAAGGTATGAATGTGATCCTGTTGAAAAAGTCATTATCATCAGTGTTATTACTACAAAGTACCTTCTTCGACGACCAGCGTGATACTCTCTACCTCCATGAGCTCATCCGAAGCATCTTCAAGAGTTGCATCCATGGATGGTTCAAAGCCATCGGAATCCTGTGGCAAGCCAGCTGACAATAAAACATGTCAGCAAGCGACAACACAGACAAAAAAAGGAAAAAAAAAAAAAAGAGAGAAATCATACCAGGTGAAGATTCTGGAACCATTCCAGAGTCCCTCGGCTTTTCTTCTGGTGCCGCAATCGGATCCTTCACCGCCTCATCGGCCGGAACCACGCGCATCACCAAATCATCATCCCCGGCTGCCGGCATCAAAATGGAAACCGACATAATTTCAACATTAGAAGATGACTCTTGTTGTCTCTAGATGTGAGCTACAAACTCCAAAGGTTGCAACCTTTCAGGTATGTCATTCCATGCCATCCAATTCCTTTCCTTCAAAACTACATGCATTTGCATAAATCTTCATGCATTAGGAATTAGGAAGCCTTTTTCCAAAATACGACCAATTCCAACCCAAACTTGGTCAAAATCAAATTTTGTTCAAATCAAAATTCATTTTGATTGAACATTGAGCCTTAGCCTCTTTTGCTTGATATCATTCAAAAAATGCATATGCATATCGTCTTGCATAAAGACATCATTCGCATGGTGAGGAAAGAAATTGCCAAAAAAAAAAAAAAAAGGCAGAAAAATGGTCGAGTGGCCACAAAAAAAAGCGTTTGAAAAAAAAAAGAGAGCAAAACACGTGAAAAAAAGAAAAAAAAACGTGTGAAAAAGAAAAGAAAAGAGTAGAAAATTTTGTATTCATCCTACTTCTACATGGAGTTTTCTTGTAAAAGAAGACTTACTTGAAGAAGAAAAGATGTTGGTCTTGAAACACTCTTGAAGTTTTGCAAAAGAAAGCAATAAAAGCAAGAGATCCAATCTCCCCTTTCTTTTAGCTTTTATAGAAGAGAGCAAACCAAAGAAGGAAACAAAGGAGAAAAGAAAGGAGGTAAGTGCTACAAATTAGCAACATTCCCAAAAGAAAGATTTTTTGAGAAATTCTCTCCCAAAAGAAAGGAAACTTGAAAGATTCTCTCCCAAAGAAAGATATCTTGAGAAATTCTCTCCCAAAATAAAGCGAACATGGGAGATTCTCTTCAATTAGGAAAATTTTAAGATATTCTCTATCCAAATGAGATATTGTTAGATATTCTCTACAAAATGACAGCACATGAGATTTAAGTCATCTTTAAAGCTTAAGGTCCTATAGGTTAACCCGCATGAGCCAGGTTTGACCACCTAGGTAGTGGCGGACCCAGGATTTTCGTTTGGGTGGGGCTAAACTCTTATTCGATTTTGTTAGGCTTTTTTCACATTTTACTCTATCTTTACATTACTTTTCCAACTTCTCCAACCAAACATAGGCTAACCTAGATATATACAAGACAACAAGACAACAAGACTCTCTCTCTCTCTCTCTCTCTATATATATATATATATATAAATCACCTAAATCTCTAACAATTGTCAGTTTCTTTTCTAAGGCCACCCTTCGAGAATTCCTACTGAATGCCTGCAAATTAATCGGAAAAGGGCTTTGATCAAAAGGGTGAAGAGATTGGGTCAAGGAGAATTCCATATATATATATATAAATATTTTTTTTTATCAGTCGGGGTCTAAGAATATGGTCAGATCCAAAAACTCAAGCCCTTTAATGACCATCTAGTTTGGGGACATGGGCATATCACTGGTAGACAAAATCTCTAGCAATTGTCCATTTTTTCTGAGGCCACTCTTGGAAAATTCCTATCAAATGCCTACAAATTCACAGGAAAAAGGGTTTTGATCAAAGGGGTGAAGCGATGGGTCATCAAGAATATTAGATATCTATAGAATAAGAACATTAAATTCATTGAATTTAATTGCACGGGTCTTAGGGTAGGCAATCATTCCATATGGGAGAGGGGATACTCTGAAAGGCCCAGTTTTCAGTATCCAACTTTGGTTTGTCACTCAAAGTCGCGGATTCTAGAAAAGTCCTGAATTAATCAGGCAAAAAGGCCATAAATAATGTTGAAGGATCATGTAATTTCTGACATATGGCATCTTGTCTATCCATGGAAAGTTATGCTATGATCTCACACACAAGTGTGATGGAAAGTATAATTGATGATCATAGCGAGGTTACAAAGTCTCAGCTCAAATCACAAAGCAAGATTTCCCCATGAGAACAAAATTGGGTAAGAGGAGATGAGGGGTTTTTTTATTTTTTTATTTTTTTTCTTTCTTGAGGTTGAAAGAAGAGAAGGCACTATGAGATTTGGGGGGCTTGAGACACGTGGGGTGGCCATTCTTAGATATGTGGAGTTTGGGCCAAGGCCCATTCCTAGTTTTGGAGATTTCTTGATACCACCTGGGGCGGCCGCCTTAGATGGTCAACAAGTGGGTCTGCCCCTGCACCTAGGCACTAAAAGAGGCTTTTAGTTAAAGAAAAATCCCTCTTACCAAGAGCATACAAAAATGGTTCCATGCCTCTTTTGAGTTAATTGGAACATACAAAAAAATATCCAAGCCTCATGAGTGTCCAAAAGCCCAAACCATCCAACCTTATGAACCAAATTAAGCCAAAATCTTGAAATTGTCATTTCGCAAAAAACCAGATCCTAGTCCCCTAGCTTGCCACATACAGCTTGTTAGGTCACAAGGCCAAAACCAAAAACCAAACCCTGGTCCCCTAACTTGCCACATACAACTTGTTAGGTCACAAAGCCAAAAACCAAAATCCAAATCCTGAACCCCTAACTTGCTACATACAACTTATTAGGTCTTAAGGTCAAAAACGAAAAAACCCTTCTTGACCGCCTAATGTGCCACATAAAGCCCTTAGGTTCACAAAGTCAAAAATAAAAACCAAAATTCAAAACCCAAATCCAAATCCCTCATGTCATTTTCAAAACTTTGCCTTGAGATGGTACGTGATCCCTCCCGCTACCATAAAATTTTCCCGGAAACTCGAAAGGCTACTCTACTAAAAGAAAATTGCTCAAGACTCTTGGTCAAGTCAGAAGCTCTCCTTCAAAGTTCTCTTTGAGGCACACCGACGAAAAAAGTTATGCAACTTGTCGCTGTACCTCGAGGGGGCATTTATTGATACCAAAAATGTCACTTTGCCTCTCCAACATCGAAAGCTACATGAAGCTGCATCCTACTACAAACAGGCAATGCCACTTCAAGCATCAAAATTTGTCAGAATGAAACAAAAACTGCAAGATTCTTCAAAACAACCAAAAAAAGAGTACACATGAAGTTTCAGGCAATTTCGACATTACTTGGCCAAACTTCACTCTTCCAGCAGCTAAACAGGAGCTCCCGGCAGTGGTGAGGCCAAAGATCCTTATTCACAAAATAGAGAACACATGTGGCCTCAAAATGTCACTAGAAGGCTCTACATAAAATTTTAGGCCATTCCGACATGGTTTGGCCCAAAAAGGAAATAGTCGCGGCAAAGTTAGCTATCCTGGCAGCGACAGTGTCGAAGACATAAAATCTTCGATCAGAGCCTATAGATGGTCTCAAAATACCTCCAAAATGCTCCATGTCAAATCTCAGGTCATTTCAACAACATTTGACCAGACTTTGATTCTTGGAAGCCAAATCCGACCTCTCGGCGGCAGAGCTCCCCGGAACGATAATTTCCAAATCATAGCTAATGGATCGTCTCAAGATGACTCCAATAGGCTCCCCGTCGAATGTCAGGTCAATCGGACATCGGTTGACTGTACATCCAAGCGCGACATCTTCCTAGCGACCAAATCAAGTCTACTGACGACAGGACCCCACACAACTTCAAAACTCATGCAAAATCCTATGGTTGGTCCTATCTACTACTCACGAGGCTTCACCTCAAATTTCAGGTCATTCTGATATCGTTTGACCTAATTTTGACCTTTGACGGAAAATCGGCAACTCTGCACGACAAAGTCTTTAGCTTTTCCGAAAGAAATCGGAAACTTTTCTCCCTGATATGCAAGTCTTTTTGTCAAGTTTTCTGTAGGGAAATCAGGCCTAAATATGTACAAAAATGCCAGAAAAAAATACCAAAGAAAAAAGAATCGGAAAAATCAGACAAACGGCCAAAAGATGGTGACCAAAAGGGGAAAAATCTCCTATGGTCACCGGCAACCCTGGGTGCATTATCCTGGATTTTCGCCAAGTGACCGTTTTTCGATCCCTTTTCACGTTTCGAGATGTCCGGCCCCTACGGTTTTCCAAAATTCTGACTTTTGAAGCCCGGAATCCGTCAACCTTCGTCAATATCACGGATCCGCCGTCAAGAGCATCAAATCATCATTAATTGCTTTGGAATCGCCAAACCGGCCAACCAAGAAAACACACTTTCTGTCCGATTGATCGAGAAATTGACAGGACAGATGGTACTGACCCACTGGTGGCAACCAATGTCTGAAGTTTGATGGTCATCCAACATCGATCAGCATGAAGATCCATCATCGATTATCGCAAGCAGTATTCTAAAACACACGGCACGACCCTCGACTCTTCAAATGCCTTGATAACCATTTAATGCAGTTAATTGACCCGTTTTATGACAACGCAATGCACTCATTAACTCATTATTTTGGACAGTCCAATTAAAAGTAAGGAAAAAGGAGTTACAAGTCAAAGAAATCATGGCATTAAAACCATGAAACTCCTCCCATCATGGAAATTAAAGGCAATTAAAAGCCCTTAATTCTCCATCGGCCAATCAAAAGCTAAAGAAAAAGAGTTACAAAAGAAATGAATTAAAACTTGTAACTCCTCCCATTATGTGACTTTATTACAATTAAGGCCCATAAACCCTCCTAAATGGCTACTAAAGGCCTATAAAAGGAGCTCAATCCAAGAAAAAAGGGTCCGAAGAGAAAAACTCAATCCCAAAATCTAGACGGACAAAAATCCAGAGAATTGACGTTGCTAGGACGCTCCAACAACAAATTCTCCTCCGTTGAAGAAGTCCTGCACCGACCACCACTACAAGGTGACCGAAGTCCCTTGGGGGGGTACCCCCCTAGGCCTCTTCCTCCTATCTCCATGGCTTCGACGTGGCTTTTTAGCCCGTCTACTTAGCTTTTTATTGGATATAAAACCTCATCTTGATCTTTATCCTCTAAAAATCTGAGGTTTAAACCGAGCCAAGCGAATTAAAAGCATCCTCTGTTCTCATTTGCATGGATGTTGGCAAAGTCCACACATGGCTTGTGACCGTCAATCTGAACGAATCCCCACAATCTCCTGAGAAGTTAGATTTCATTTTCTTGCTTTTCATTGTAGTTTGTATTTTTCTAAAGAGACATAAAAATCTCAACTCTTGTCTTTCATTATTGATAAGAATTATAAATCGCCTTTCACGGCAAAAATCGCCTCTTACAGCAAACATCACCTTTCACGGTAAAACAAAATGAAATCGCCTCTCACGGCATTCAAAACAAATCATGTCCCATTTCTTAAATATATATGCAATGGAAAACTAAAAAAAAGTTGATTTCCTTTTCTACTTGCGAAGGTGGATTTACGGACCACCATTTGTCAATTCTAAGTAGAGTAAAAAGTCTGGCATACCTGTAAAAAAAAAAATGTTGATGCCCACTTTGCCTCCGATCGTGGAAGGATCGAACCCCAATGGACTCCCACATTCGTCGACCTCGGTAGCGCCGAGCACCAAAAGCCGGGTCCATCATAGGTTCTAAAAAATAAATCCTATTTTGGACTACACATGTGATTCTTAATTTACATGAGCATTTGTCTTTGACAACCAGATCATGCATTTGCATTTAACAAGCGATTCTGAATCGAAAACAATATGAACCAGATCATGCATTTGCCTTTGGCAAGTGATTAAGAACCGGAAACAATAGAAAGCAGATCATGCTTTTGTCTCTGCTCATTGTCTTCCAGAAAGGGCAAACGCCATTTTTAGGGCATTTTTCTTGCTATGAGGGGTAATGCTATACAAGGAAGACAAAGAGACCCTTTTAGAAAGCGATTTTAGAGTGGAGAGTAGATGTCTGTCACGATGAAACATTAACCAAACCAAAAGGCATGGAAATGCAATAAGGGCCCAACCTAAACGATAATCCAGCCCAGATGACTCGGAAAAGACCAAAGGGGAGCATCCAACAGCACATACCTTCAATAAAGAGGATGTAGGAGGGTACCACCGTTGGTAGGAGGGCGAGGAGCACGAGCAGCAAACGAAGAGGATGTTGGAGGGGACCACAGTTGGATGGCTAGGTTGGAAGAAATGGGCACAGACAAATGTGGTGAATGACAATAGACTTGTTGACAACGAAACACTAGGAAACACGCCTATTTTGTTCTAATTTGTGTACACTGCATGGTCATAAAACTAAGATCGCTAGGGACGCTAGTTAAAACTACTAAAAAAAATACCTTTTCGAACAAAATGACTGATCTGGTGCAAGGTCAATTAAAATGATCTTTTAAGCCCACTGGTCACCTAAAGTGTGTTTTTATTTTTTTTATTTTTTAATCCTCAAGAAAGAATGGTACTGTTTAATAAAAAAACAAGCATGACACCTATGGCATATTTGTGTAAGTCCATGTAAAATTGGCTCCACGGACTTTTCTTCTTCCACAAAGAAAACAACTTTCCATGACATTTGGCAAAAAAATTAGCTAAGGGCAGCAAGCAAAGGGCTTGGTCCTGTGAACTAGAGTGTGGAGAGAGGGAGAGGGAGGGTGAAGTTAATGGAGTGAAGGGGAGGGGAGGGGATATTTATAGCAAATTGGGGCCAAAAACCAACTTCTCCAACTTGAGGAGGGGCAAGTAAAAGACCTACTCAACCTGCTCTCAGGCCACATGCAGAACAAGTGAAAGACCTACTTAACCTACTCTCAGGCCACAAGGTTGCTTGTGACCCTGCAGAGTCCGAGTTGGATGCAAAATTGCGAGATTTTTTCTTGTTACAACGGCCCCTTGACTCAATCAATGGCGAAAGAATGCTCCAAGGTCACCCCCAACCCTTCTTCAAGCAAATCTAGGGGGTCAACCCCGACCTTAACAAGGCCACTTTTGAGGGCCTACAATGCCCATGAGTCAAAACACAATCAAACAGGCTCTAAACGGGCTTAAATTTGGAAGGCTACACACATCAAAATAGGGATGGGCATGGTTTAATTGGTTAGATGGAACTGTTTGGATTTCTGGCCAAATTTGGCATATTGTGCCTTATAACAAATCAATCTTGGAAAGTGCCTGAAATGACATTAGATTGAGGTCAAATTTGGCATGGGGTTTCTCATAGACGAAATTAGGATATCCCTAAAAATATGAGATCCATAAACGTATGTACTGGGCTTCAAGCTGACAAAATAGTTTTTGCAGCCTCAGGAACTCAATTTTGTGATCCCGAACCAAAGTTGGTCACATTTTGATCAAATGGACTTAGAATGATCCCAAACTTGAAATGGGTCAAACAGGCTCAAAATCTACATTGTCAGCTTAATTTGGGTTTATGGACTTATCGAGCCCATTTCCCAAAAGTACCCGAAATGACATGACCTAAAATGGAGTGGAACTTTTAACTTTTAGCCTTAATTTAACATTAGTATGCTAATTGGGCCTTTTTCGGAGAATTTTTACCCCAAGCGACCATTTCTGGCTTGGAGGGCCCGGCACTGATTGGTCCCGAACATGTCAAATAGACCTTAAAATCAGGAATAAATCCCCAATAGGCCTATGCAAGTCTTGGATGGTCATTTATGACATATCCCAAAACTTGAGTTATCGGACTCTAATGGTATTTTGGTAATTTTCTCAACTGGTCCGATAAACTACATGGATGTTGACACACAACACAAGTTCATGCATCCAGACATGTTAATTTGTGGCAGAAAAACCATATTGTTCAAGTGGCTTGGGACCCATATTTTAGATATCGTATGTTGCCAACAAATGGTGCTTGAGTTCCAGTATCATTTGGGAAAAGTAGGTACACATTTTGAGTGTATCTTAAATTAGAAAGTATTGTCAGGTTGCATGACACTTAGGGCATTGACTGCTGAACAAGTTCTTGACATTTCTACAAGGAGCCTACTAATTTGAAAATATAATAGTCTTCATTGACAAGTTGACGTGATTAAAGCATCCATCATTGACCATCTAATATATACCGATACTAATGCTTAGGGCATATTCGCGCGGCACTGTGCAAAAACTATGTCTTTGGAAAACCAAGTCTGAACCACTCCCCCAACTCAGAAATGGTTTTTAAAAAGTTGGCTCATTTTTCAGCTTTGAGCTAAAGCCAATACACCAATGTGGAAGTTTAAGCAATGTGACGGGAAAAGGTTTTCACTTTTCATGCTTTCACCGTAAAAAAGGCGGCCGCACCAAACATGCCATAAAAGTGTTAAAGTGGGACACACCTCATGGGGTTGGACACACCCTTTAACAAAAGTGGGATGCCCCTTGGGGCTTATCTTATACTACTAAGGTAAGTATATTTATACCCAAGTAATGTTTTGCTCCTAAGTAATGTGGGAAGCAAGTCCATCACTTCCTTTTGTTTCCATATTTAACATGTTCAAGTAGTAGTGTTTAGGAGGTAGGCCTATCAATGGGCCTGGGCTTAGGTTGTCTAATCCCGTCCCAAAAATAGGACAGGCTTGCCAGGTGTTATCCAATTCCGGCCCTAAATTGAACGGGCCTACATCAAATCCCGTCCCGTACGGGCCCGGGCTGGGACAGGGCCGGGCCTGGGCTAAGCCCGATCCTAGACAGAAGCAAAACATTCTATAATTATTCCTACTGTCGCCAGACACCCGATGTGAACCGGACTTTAAACCCTCCTCCTTTTTTTCGGACTTGGGACCGACAATGCAATGCAACAAACAACATGGCGGAATTAAAAACTTCTTTTTTTTTCGTTTTTTCTTTTTGCCGGTGACAGTAGAAATCAGAAAATCAATAAAAATGAATGAGTATCCTATAGGCTATATGGGTCAAGAAATGAATGAGTATCATAAATGAGTCAAGTTAAAGTAATGTAGGATCAGTTAAAAACTTCTTTTTTTTTTTTTTTTTTTGACCAGTGAAAGTAGAAAATAAAAAAAATCAATAAAATGAATGAGAATGAGTATCCTATTTTCCTATATCGGTCAAGTAATTTAAAAAATAAATGAATAAAAATTTATTGTCCAAACCCAGCCCACTGGGCTCAAATTTTTTTAAAAGCCCTGTATTTTAGAGCTTGAGACGGGCCGGGCCTGAACTGGCTGGGCATCCTCTGCCCAGTCCCAGTCCCATTTTGGCCAGGTTTTAAAATGTATTGTCCAAACCCAGCCTACTGGGCTCAAATTTCTTTTAAAAGCCCTGTATTTTAGGGCTTGGGACGGGCCGGGCCGGACTTTTTACCCGTTTCATCCCGTCCCATTGACAGGCCTATTAGGAGGCAATTTTTCATTCACTCCTTAATGGATTAGAGTAACCCAATACATGTCTCTAATCTACTCATGGAGTAGATTACATACTCATGTATTCCCACCTAAAATGATAAGTGGGTCCCACTTGGTTTTTGGCTCAAAATTTATAAAAAATAGTGGTTCTCTAGGCCATTTTCCAAAAAAAAGTCACACCATTCTTTCCTATGGAAACAGTTTGGTAAGTCACAATCATGTCCTATGGTTTCATTTGCCTGGTACTAGCTTTATTGGTAGATTTCCCCACTAAGGGTGCGGTTTGACAAGGACTAACAAAACATCCCACCCTTTGATATAATAATTATTCGCCCTTTGCCTAATGAAAATTAAATCTTTGAATATTGATGGTCGTTCATAATGTAGATTTTTCATGGTTGGGCCTTCATTCTTCACCCTATTGAAAAAAACCTAATTTAAAAAAAAATAGAGAAATTCAGTAATCAGGAGGTGAGATCTTTTCCGCTAACTCATGAGAATAGCTTGAAGGAACAAGATCCAAGTGGTTTAACAAGTGGGTCTCACCTTTTAGGCTCGTACCCAACCCAAAAAACAGATTGGTGGTATATTCCTTTTCATTATGATGGGCCGTAAAAATGTAATGAGCCGTAAAAATGCATACACGCCCGACCTGATCAGTGAACTACTCCAATTACCAAGCTAAGGCACATGCATGTGGGGTCTAACCACTAAATGTGTATTGCTCTTTCAGCATCATAATGTTGGACTGGTGGAAATTGGTGGGGAGCTCTATGAAAGATTATTTAACATTGATATGGATGGATTTGGAAACCCTTGGGCAAAAGTGTCTGTGATTCAAGTATAAGTGGGACCAATGCCACAAGTTGATTGGTGTGGCATGTGGACATTTCAGGGTTCAATCAAGGAAGAAAAGTCCTTTATTATGTGAGGCTTCTATGCTGACTTTCTTGGGTGCCTTTGGTCCCCAACAGAACCTTCCATGCTACAGGCAAAGCTTAAAGACCTCTCTCAAGCTGGGCCAGCAATGCAAATTTCAAGTTGCCTGCCTTCTAAAATGTTTTGTTATCATTATTCACTTCCAACTTCTCCTAAGAATCCTCCTATTGAATGATTAAGGTGCTAGAACAAGTTTGCCTTCTTGACCAGGACCCATTTAATTGTCGGGCCACAGTTAGAGTGACTTGCTAATAGGGTAAACGACATTGTCGGAAACCGAGACCGAGTCATTGATTTGATTCAGCTTGACTGGAAGTATTGCCTCGGTCGACTTGTGACAGATATCTTGGGTATTGTGATAATTTGTACTGAATATAAATTTTCTCGAGCGTGAAACTCTTATAATGTTGTGAATTTAATTTCTCTCGACAATTCCATGAGTAGGGAGTTTGTGACATCATTATTAATTGTCATCTTCAGAGTAGCTCGAATAAATTTATGTTTATTTAGTGAGATTTCAAGAACTCAGCTTTTCGAACTTTCACTTATAGTTTTTGAAATTCTCCAAATTCCAGCTTTCATAATGTTGGGTTGTCCTTAAGCATTTACAAATCCTGCTTGTCAATAGCATCTGGAGAATGTATATCACCCACCACAAATTTTCAGAATTATTGCAAACAAACAATGAGAATTTGTGTAAATAACCAAGCTGTTGAGGTCAACATCTACCATCGCTCTTGAGATATTATAATTGTGGTTGAGCCCTCACCACTCTCCATAAAGCTATTCTTATGTTTTTTTCAATCACCAATTGATTTTGGGATAAGTGGTAGTTCAACCGGGCGTAAGATCCTACAAGTGGTATCAGAGCCTGATAGATCAGGTGTTAGATTCACTGGACGTGCGTTTTGCGAGTTGAGGTTATAATTGTGGTCAAGCACTCGCCTTCACTGTAAAACCATTGTTGTGTCGTTTTCCATCACCAATTGATTTTGGGAAACCCCATAATCTTGCCACATTTTTATCATATTGTTGTTTATTTGTCCCATGATGATCGCTGAAGTTCTGTTCAATAAATCCCTTTTTAACTCTCCAAGAAGCAATATAATTAAGATCATCCAAGCTACTAAAGAATTCACAGTTGGTGTCACATCCCGGTCCCGAATTACCGTGGCCTAGGGTAATGTCCAAGGTGTGACACATGTACTCCCACGTGATGTATCTGTCTCGAGCCAAATACAACACACGAATGAGAGAAAACAACTTTCCATACACGTGAGTGGGAACTCATAGAACACATCAATAGCAATTAATCATAGCGGAAGCTGTATTTTGTTCATGTGACGGTATCAATTCTCATTCAGTCCAATTAGTATTTCAAGTTTTAATGCAAAAGAATTATACAGGTATATACATTGTTTTACGAAAGAGGGTGTATAAAAGAACCCTATACAAATATTACCAAAAGTATAACAAAAGAATGACTAAACCTAAGTGTGGCCCATGCAAAAAGGGGCTAACCACACATTTGCTACAATTCCAAAACATGTTCTCACTCTCCAAGGAAGGTAGACACCACAGAGGCTCGGACCATTCTTCTAATCCTGAAGGAATCTCTTGGGTATCCTTCTCTCCCTTTGAGGCCTTTTTAAGGTCGAAAACTGCACTTGAGACTGTGACACCAAGAGTAGTATTATCAATACGACGATTAAGCAAGTATATGCAATAATAAGGAAATACATAATGTATCAAATTGAATTTAAGACAGATAAATTTATGGATGTCAATGATAAGTATCAGCTACGCAAATTGTGCACAATTGAATAGTTTATGCTTGTGGATCAAGTATTGTGAAAACATACTAGTTGGTTACTACCTCAAGCTCATACTCTCAATTAGAGAGCAAATCTAATTGGGATGTCATCAGCGGCCCGGCCAAAGGCTAACTGGCTACCCGGGTCTGGAGTTCCGGTACTCCAAATGACTCACTGCAGTAGTCTCGAATAACTAAACCGAGTTCAACCCGTCTGGTATCACAAGGTCAAAGTTAAGTAGTGCTGACTCAATCGAATCAAATAATAATCGAATAAAAATCAGATTTGAGTAAGTTTGTATTCATTTAATCATAATCAAATCGAATAATAATCACATATACTCAATTACTTACTCAATCCTCATTTCCAATTATTTGTCAAATCGGATATACAATACAAAGTTACGAATTGGTTATAAACAATTGGACCTCAATGACGACTATTGACAATGCTATCATTATACTAAATAGGATTTAATATCAAAAATGAAAATATTCTCCAATATGGAATGCAATAATTTAAAGGAATCAAGATAGTTTTACTAACCAATACTAGATTATTATTTTTAGTCTTTCACCATCCAATATAAAGTAGGTTGGGAAGATCAGTGTATTACTACCTCATTAGGTGTCACTATTTATGAGAAGTACGATGAATTCCCAACTAACCTTCATGGCGTAGTGTTAGACTAATAATTATCCATTAGACCACTTAATAAGGTTAACGGTTCTACTTTTAAGGTCATAAAGTCTTAAAATTCCTAAATTCCTATGTGAGTAAAGGCAAGCACCTTAATTATCTACTAAGAATGATTAAGGTGGGTTATAATAGTTTAAGGGTGGTAATTCACCCAAAACTGGGTCAGAAAAAGGGTCGGGGTTCAGCTTCAGGTTCGCTCGAGCGGACCCCTTCCAGAGGTCTACTCACTCACACAACCCATTTGTTCGCTTGAGCGGTGGCTTCAGGAGTGCGGTCGCTCGAGCAGACCCAAGTTTACTCGAGCAGAACCATCCAGAAAGGTGAACGTCTGAGCAATCTTTTATTTACTCGACCCAATGCTTCATAAGGGGGTTCGCTCGAGCGACTGCTCTAGTTCGCTTGAGCGAACTGTCCAGAACTCCTGTTTTTCGAATTTTTATAGTTTCTTCTCTCTATTCAATTTCCAACTCCCCTTCCACTTCGAAACCTGCATAAATGGAGCATTCCTGCTCCCATTTACATGTCAAAAAATTCTTCCATTAAAACCCATAAATCATAATCCATAAGAACAATTCAACCCACATATTTATTAAGAGACAAAACATTGAGAGAGAGCTCATTGGAATCAATGGTAATAATCCACATGTAAATCCAAATTAAAGCTTATATTTGCCTCTAATAGAGCTTTCCAAAGCTTTCCAACTCCAGACCCAAGAAAAACCCCAAATACCAAACCCTAATACCAAATACACAAGGAAAAAGGGAATGAATATGCATGTATGTTTAGCCAAGAGTCCTTTGACTCAAATGCAACTCAAAAAAATCTAAATAAAGCAGTTTGATTCTTACCCCTTGCAAGGACTCGAAATTAGAAGAGATAAGAGAGGATGGTGATGGTCTTCTTGTCAACGAAGATGAGAGGAAGAAGAAGAAGATGAAGGTGAATCCAACTCTAGCTCCTAAAGTACATGCATCCACTCCTTGAAGGGATTGAAGGAAGAGGAATAGGAGAGAAGTGGAGGAAGAGAGTAGAGAGAAGAAGATGAAAAGGAAATGAAGGAAGAGGATAGGGTTGTATATAAATGGGTAAAAATGTCTCTATTTGCAATAAAACCCACTATGAATAGTCTATTTTCACTTTGAGTCAAATGAGGGTCCCAATACTCAATGGAAGGAGAGTCTAATACGAAAATTGACGTGCTCGTCGGAATATACGCGATAATACCAAAATGACATGCAAATGATGCAAAATGTGAAAATCAATATTTACGAAAAAGCCCTTGATTGCACTGAATTGAGTCAACTCAGTTTCCACTCACTAATTCAAGGTCCGAGACTCAACTAACTCAATCTATAAAGACTAATAAACACTCATTACTACAATTAGAATTTAAACATAATTAATCTAGCTAAAACACACTTAATTAGCACTAATCAGAGTCAAAACGGGTCAGGGTATAACAATTGGGCTCAAAGGAACCTATGATTTTGACCCTTTTTAACTCATTTTAATATTAAATCTTACTTTTCTGTAGTTATGACATAACCGTTGGACCTGATTGAGGCAGCATTTGGCCCAATATAGAGGAAATTGTAGGGTCAAGAAATTCACGCTCCTGTGAAACTTTTGCAATAAATCTGTTTTGATGGGCACTTTGACATAAGATACATGTACATATTAGAAAAGATATAATTTACAAATCAACTATCTCCCTGTAACATATCTTCCTTCAATTAAAACATAAAATAAAGAAAGAAGGGGAATTTTTATTCCCCTTTTAAGACTTGTTGTACACTTTACTCTTCAGTCTTCATCTATATGTATATCTATATATCTATATACCCATATAAAAGAGAGAAATATGTTGTAGTTTTTCACTACACACATGTCCAATAAAATGCAAGTTGTGGGGGCCACCCTTATATATGTAAGTACTTTTTTCACTATATACACACATGCCCCATAAAATGCATGTTGTATTTTTTTTCACTACGCATGTGCCCAATAAAATGCAAGTTGTGGGGCCCACCTATATATATATAAGTACTTTTTCACTACACACATGCCCAATAAGATGCAAGCTGTGGGGCCCACCCTTATATAAATGTAGTACTTTTTAAATTACACACATGCCCAATAAAATGCAAGTTGTGGGGCCCACCCCTATATAATATATATCTACTACCCTTATAAATGGGCAGAGGTGACATGCTTAAGTTGTGGGGCCTACCCTTATATAATATATATCTACTACCCCTGTAATAGGGCAGAGGTGACATGCTTAAAAATTCTATCTTCTCTTTTATCTCGACTTGAGGCATGAAGCAACTTGACATAAATGTGAATAGCAGAGATAAGAATGTTAAGTGGATTTATGATAAAACTAGAAATGAGCACATTCAGTCAAGAACATCTTAAGGTAGTATCAATATGTGATAAATGAAGTGCAATTGAAAATTGTCTAACGTGGACCAAAGGATAATGTTTAGGAAGAAAATAAAACTTATCTATGCAAGTTGATTCCCCCTCAAAAATGGGTAAGCCAAAGAGGACACAAATGAAGGTAGTAAGAATAGATCCAATGAAGTGCTACATATTCAAGAATTTAGCCTTCATGCGGCTGAACCCATTAATATAAATTGGGGCAAGATTTTGATGATGATGATCTTTAAACCAAGAAATATAAAAAAATTAATTAAAGATGAAAACCCATTTTGTTTTCCTAGAAAAAACTCGAGCTTATGCACTCTAACAAGCTATCAAGACGTTTGGTGTCCCTAACCTGCCGAGCTAAACTAGGGACACCCACTATTATCTTATACATTGTGTGCGTCTTTTTGGAAAAATAAAGCCAAAATAATGGAGAAACTCAATATGAAGCCAGCCGCCAAAAAGGTTTTTGCTCTGGTACATTTGAGGTCTATATATTAAAGCAATAGGGGAGGGGTGCTCAAGGGGTGCCATGTCAGCAGGTAGGGAGTTCTCCTTTCAAAGAATTACTTTTATAAAAAAAAAGGGGGCATTCGGCGACGGGTCCCTGAACAATTCATTTTATTGCCTTGGGTCCACAATCTTTTTTCATAGTGTGATAGGTCATTTTTTCAAATTTGAAGACCTAATATGTCTAATTTACCCTTTCTTCAAAATCATATCCCACGATTAGTGGGATATGCCATTAATAATAGTCAACTACCATTAAATTAGCCAAATAAATTTCAAAAGATCCAAATAAATTTCAAAAAATATAAATAAATTTCAAAATACGTAAATAAAATTAAAAAATGAAAATAAATCCGAAAAATACAAATAAATTAGAAAGAATGCAAATAAATTTTAAAAAATGCAATAATTTCAAAAAACGTAATAAATTTCAAAAGAATGTAGATAAATTCAAAAAGAAGCAAATAAATTTCAAAAGATCCAAATAAGTTTCAAAAAATATAAATAAATTTCAAAAAATGAAAATCAATTTAAAAAGATGCAAATAAATTTCAAAAGATCCAAATAAATTTTTAAAAAATATAAAATTAATTTTAAAAGATGAAAATTAATTTCAAAAGATCGAAATAAATTTTAAAAAATATAAATAAATTTCAAAGGATGCAAATAAAATTAAAAAACTCAAATAAAAACTAAAGTATTTTTGTCAAAACTTAGTTAAATTTATTTTTAAAAATGCAAATAAATTTCAAAAAAAATATCCTGAGTTTAGTTCAAAAGCTTAGTTAAAATTTTCCAAATGAAGATAAATTTATCAAAAACTCACCTATATTTTTTGAAAAATAAAATTTTAATTTTCCAAATACTTAGATAAATTTGTATAGAACTCAAATAAATTTGTTCCAAAATGTAGATAATTTAGCCAAAAACTCAGATAAATTTATCCATAACTTAGAGAAATTTGTTTCAGAAATCAGATAAATTTGCGTAAAACTCAAATAAATTTGGCAAAAAAATGTAAATGTCAGATATATTTGATATAAACTCGTATAAATTTATTAAAACTCAAATAAACTCTGGTGATGGCGCAGCACCCTCCATTGCGTTCGAATCTCACGATGGGGTCTAGTCGAATCTCCGGATTATCAAAATATCGCGAAAACAGTTTCAGCCGTTGATTTGGTCAAATATGCCTTTGACCGTACCGCGCTGACATGTTGCTGATGTCAGCGAGTATACCAGCGCCTCCCCTTTGGTTCTGGGCTATTGCACAATGGGTCGGGCCGGCCTGGACTGGGCCCAACCTGGACTGGCTGGCTACTGGGCTTCTTCTGCAAACGAGTTGGGCCGACCTGGACCGGATCCAACCCAAAACTCCCTTCTTCTTCGTTCTTCTGTTCTGGTTTAGAAAACAAAACTGACTTCTTCTTCCTTCCTCGCTTCGGCCACGGCAGGGGCTACGGCTATTTTCCGGTCACACGCAGGGGCGACCTTCCGACGAAGAGAATCTCCGGCGTCTATTCACGGTGAGGTGGCTCCCAGCCGAAAACAGAACCCAAATCGAAGCTTGGCTGCGATTTCTCCTCTCCAAACCCTTCTCCCTCTGGTCAGTGACGGCGACGCGTGGTTCCGGTGGCAGCAGGAGACACCAGATCTTCAGATCAACTCCAACTATACGAAGCAGCGATCAGCAACTCGTGTGGACCACCTGGTGATCGTCTCTCTCTAACTCCGGTTTCCTACTTCTTCCTTTCCAGATCTGCGATCTGTCACGCCCTCTAAGATCCCCTTTGGTCTTATTCTTACTCAGTCACGGCAGCGGAGTTGCTTCTTCTTCTTCGATCGACGGCAGCGGCGTTCCACGGAGCTTCTTCTCCGATCTTCTTCTTTGAAGATTGTGACCCACCAGCAGATCTAACAATCTTCGCACGAAGGATAAGGAAGAAGAGGGATAATGCAAAATGAAAAGGAGGGATAATCTAAAATTTAAATTTTAAAATTTCAAAATTTCATTCCTAAAATGATTGAAAGGGTAAATCAGTCATGTAAATTGTATCCAGGGATCTCTGGCTGCAAACAGTCTAGCTGCTTGGACCAGAGCCCTTAAAAAGAATTTACCTGGACTGGAGGCTGAATAGATTCAATTCTAGGGACCTTTCGCTAATTATCTCATAAAAAAATATACACAGCTTTGGCTTTGATGTGAGCCACTACACCTCCCAAATCTCCTCCTTAGATCTCTCAAGTTAACTTAAGATTATGTATCCATAACTACATTTCTAAAATCCTTCTAACTTCTTCTCGAATCTCTTTTTTCCTAACTTTCCTAGTTTATCTTCCTATCTTAATCCTCACATCACTCCCTAAGCTTAATCCATCCTAGATCAGAGGTGATCAGATAAGCCCATCAATATACAAGTTCCTTAATCCTCTCAAAATACCACTCATAAAATATTGTTACATGGTCCTCAACCTCTTCCCCAACCTCTCCATCTGCAAAATCCAACAAGCTTTACGGTGAATAGTCCTCTCAAACCCATCATCAAAACCAAGTAAAACAACCTATTTAATAAAAAAAATTCCAAATGTCATCAATAATCATTAATGTTTTTTTTTTTCCATGAATAAGAAGACTGAAATAGCTTTTTCTTCTTTTGAAAGAATTTTTCATTTGCCATTGTATTTTCTTCAGGTTCATATGTTGATTTTTAGTGATTCAACCTCATTAAATGTGGGTACTATTAAGACAAACTAAGCCATTTTTCTAAATAATATATTTATTTATTTATTTCATCAATAATTTTTTAAATGAAAATAATCAACTTAAATATATTTTTATTTCTTTGGCCCGAGCTTAGCATGGACCTGGGAAGAAAGAATCTGCTTATAATTTTCTCTCCACGCCATGGGGCCCACTCAACCAAATCCAAATCGACATATGCCGGTTCTTCCTACTCTCAATCAAACTTCAAATCACAATTAACATGACGTATAGATATAGGTAGGGGGCCCACAAGAGCATGACATGCATGGCATCAAAATGGAAAGCTGCCCATCTTCTCATCTCCACTGAACTTCAAATCCTATGCATCATGACACATAGATAGTGGGCCCCAAGAGAGGTGTTTGAGATTTTTATTTTCGCTTTGAGAAGCTCTGCACTGCCTTAAAAAATAAAGAAAACTGAAACAAAACCTGTGAGAGTTTTCTCTCCTAAACAATATGATCTCTTCTCTTTGAAACTGAGATCAATCTAATCATCAACAACTTTCATAAGATCCACGACTAGATGATAAACTTACATATCATGGCCACAATGTTCGATGACTTTCTCCTTTTTTCTCCATGTCTTCTAGGTAAGAAGAAAACCCACTTTTTCTCTTTAGTCTCCTCTTACTGTATTTTTCTTAACACTAAACCAATAGAAGATAATGCTTTGATTTAAAAATTTCTTGGGAGTGGGGATTTTTTTTTCTTTTCCGAATTGAATTTAGGGTACTACAATTTGGGTATTTTTCCCATTCACAAGATGATGTGGGATGGTAGTTGATGGCTCACCTACGTGTGGAGGATTTGTGGTTGGAATACAACCTTGGGATGACTTGTATATGATGAAAATTCACATACCTCTTATTTGTATTTGTTTTATTTTCACATGTCACTATATCTATGAATTGCCACTTATCTAGGTGGGACATGTTTCCCAGCCATTACCTTGTATCATTATCGGCTAAGGGGATGCTTTAATTCATTTCTTCTTTATTTTTAATCTAATTTGTATTGATAAATTACATTTCTATTGGAAAACACTTAGAATATCTTTAGTTACCCTTATAATTTTTTCTGTTTATTTCTTTTCTCCATTTATCCATGTCTTATGATATTTGATCTTTAGATTTATCTTTTTTATATCGAATGAAACTTAAAAAAAATTCTCTTTAGATAGTGAAAAAAAGTCAGAAGTGACTAATAATCTTATTAACATAAATTACTTATTAAAAAGAATTAAAAATCCTATTAGTTGGGAGAAATTAAAATTTTAGGTTAGTGAAAAATGCACATGTCAGAGACTTAAAACGTGAGAAAAATCACACCTTAATAAAAGATTAAAATAGTTTGAAATTTAAATAGATAAAAAGCTCGTAAATAAAAGAAAAGCTGCCAGTTGAGAATGGACAATACCTATTTTTACTTTCAATCATAAATTACATAAACATTATATAAGAGATAAGACATTAATCTAAATAAATTTGCTTAGTTAATAAAAAAAAAGATATGAAAAAGTGGTGCACAATCTAAAAGACAGGATACAAGAATTAGTAATAAAGGAAAAAATTTATAATGGTAACGGAGGAAAAGGGAATAGAGTAGAACTTTTCATTCCGAAAGAAGGCAAAGCTATAAAAAAAATTATACATTCAAACAAAACACTTGTAACACTATATGAGTGGCATGCTATTGAGTTGGATTTACATTAGCTTTGTAAAATAAGATGTGAAAGTGCTGATAAAACCTTAAAGATAAGTTGGCATCTCAAATTTCAAACAACCAAATGCTTGAGATTCCATTTCTTTTATTCTCCTCTTTTGATGAACTCGAACTTTTGTCACTATACATCTGAATGTGATTTCCATACCTTTCGATTCCTCTTTTTTCTTGCTTCTACTTTTAATAGTGATGTTTTAAATTTTATGCATATTCCTTAACGTTTGATTCAATTGATACTATTATCATTTCTTAATGGATTTTTTTAGGCTAAGACTATAAAGGATTAGTTAGCTAAAGATGGACCAAGTTGTCTACTATCATACATGCATGTGTAATAATAAGCTTTGTTCACTTCTATTTGTAATGCTTGTTTCCAATAGAATTTTATGTTATCTTTTTTGTCAAAAAGAAATAAAAATGATGGGAGGAGATTCAAGTCGAGAAGAAACTATAGAAAGGGAACCCTTTTCAAAATAAGAGCAAATATCTGCTGTCACTCATGTAATTTTTTTTATCGATATCTTGTTTAGTAGAAATACCTAAAACTATTTCAATCTAGCAATACAGATTTACTCATTTGTAATAAAGTAAAGAGCATTGTGAGCTGTAATTTTCTTCATATATATGTTTGGACAGCACATGCCTTGCACGTGAAGGGCTTCACTAGTATACTTTTAATGTGTCACAAATGTCATTTTTCTCTCAAAGGGTACTTAATTCGTGTTCTTGCCACTTCTCATTCCTCATTTCATTACTCGAGCAGACATATAACAACTTCGAGCAAGATCCTTAAATCGTGTGAAAGACATAGCTTCTTCTTTAGCTTGTTAAACAAGATCTGTTATTTATTTATCATTCTGCTGCAACCAGGCTTTCCAAGTTCTTCAACCAAAATCATCGATGCTATATTAAATTTTGGAGACAATGCAGCCATTGCTAATATATTTAGCAATATATATTATAAAGTTTTATTTTGACGAGAGCCATATGTAAATAGAACCATTTGTCTCAATATGGGGCTCATCTGGGACCACTCCAATGATGAAGGGATCAATGGAAGATTAAAGACCACAGTGAAATCTAAGGGCATGCAAAATATCAACGCCATTAGATTATATTAATTCCGAGTTATTTGGTTTATATCCATCAAATTTAACAGTTTTCACTTTTATTGAATTTCAGTCTAACGATGAGTAATAGCTGGATGAGTTTCAAATTTAAGTTTATGGCAATTCAAGAGAAGATAGCTAAGTATAAAGAGTGCAACTTGATCATACGTAGGATGGATGGCCCTGAAATTAAAAGAGGACCACTCAAAAAAACAGAACAAATCTGATCTATATTTATATATGTCTTTTAGGAACTATATATTAAGACATTATTCTCAGAGCATGTGTTGGGTGATATGCATAAACATGATGCCTGGTGGTTACACTGAGAAGGATCTCGCATGTGGCCGGCATTCCAAATACTAGAGTAATTGGTGCACGTGGAGAGTACTCAGGAAACAAAACATATAGTGAATCTGGAAATAAAAGAAACAAAAGGTGGTATTATCTTTGTCCCTGCATGTTTGGTATGTGGGAGATGAATCTAGGCAACAAACAATTCATTAAATATATCATCCATTCTCATTTGAATAATTTTATCGGAAGACTATCTTAATTGTCTAATATTTTTGAAAGATAAGAAGAAGGGTCATTGGTAATTATTTCAGGTGTTTTTTCTCTTCATGGTTAGGCATTTTCTGGGAAAAATAAGAATTTGAATGAATATAGGATAGAGAAATTAAATGATCAGTTTAGATCATAGTTTAGAATATATTATAGTTTTGGACACATAATCCCCCAAAGAAAAGAAAATTTAATCACTGTTTGCAATGATATATTGATTTGTTTTAGCCTGTCTTATTTAAATAAAAAGATTTGAAAAATAATGTATTAATTAAATTTGTAAATGTCTACATTTTAGTTGTATTTCTTAAAAAAAAAAAAAACAAATAAGCATACAAGGTGGTGTAGAGTTTAACTAATTGAGAACAAAATGTATGAAAAAGAAAACCTATAAGACGATGGCTGAAATCATGCATTGGGCAATGTTATAGACGTTTATGTTTTTATAACCAAGGTTTAGATTATTAATTCAACAATCAAGTTCAAAATTGATACATAAAGATAATTGTATCAATCCATTTTGAAGCATCAGTTCTTTTTTTTTTTTCTTTTTCGAAGAGGTATTTTTAAAAAAGTTAAAAAATAAAAAACCTCATTTATAATTGGTTTTTAAGGCGATTGAAATATAACCAACGAGTCTTGGCACTAAAAGATCTTTAATTATATTATATAATATATATATACATATATATATACGGAGGGTGTGAGGCCCCATCCCTATACTCGTCTAATTATATAGTAATTATGTCTAATTATATCTATCTATGCTAATCAGTAGGGAGTGGTAAGGGCAAAATATTATTTTTTTTCTAGGAATTAGGCTTATTTTATAGGAATTTGACTCTTTTTTTAGATTTATAGAGTTGTTAGGGTGTTAGATAAACTTTTTGTGGTTAGTTAGTTGGTTAGAGGCCTCTAGAAGTAATTTATAGACTTTAAGAGGATTTCTTATGAAGAATTTGTATTTAAAACCTAAAATACCCTAAATGCCCATGTACTTATCCCAGACTAAAACTAACCAAGGAGGGTTTTTTGGGCATTACACTTTCAACCAAACTCTATAAATCAAACCCCAAACCCATCCCATGCCATTCATCTCTCCCTCTATCATTTTTCCTCCCATTTCTCTCTTTTTTCCTCTCTTTTCTCTTCCATTTCCCTTAAAAAAATCATTTCCCTCCATCAAAGAATTCCTAGATCTAGGGTTTCTTACATCTAGAGAGTAAGAATCTCTCCAAGCTATTGCCATTCCCAAGCTAGAAGACCCCTCTTCTCCTAGATCTCCTTCTTCTCTACAAACTAAGGTAAATTTCTATTTTTAACTCAATTTCTTTGTAAATCTCTTCCTTTTATTAGAAATCCTTTTCCTTATGTATTTTCTCCTTTGGGTCTGGGTGTATGAGTTGTAGATTTTGTTAGATCTGCGCTTTTCGGGACATTTTTGGGTTTTGGAAAGCTTAGATCCTTTGATTAGAGAAGTGAAGCTTGGATCTTGAAGATCAAGCCAAGGAGCATTGATTTGGACCAAGAGGTAAGTACAATATACTCATTTAGCATAGAATGCATATCTTATTCCTTAAATTACTTAATGTCTAATCTTATGGATGTTTGATTGCTTAGATCTCTCTCTTTTATGCCTTGTTTTGTGGATTTTGGCCATTGGTGGATGGGATCTCCCATTTGGAAGATCAATGGATCAGGGATGATGAGATTGTGATGGTTGGAGAAGTTTTTATGTTTATGCATGGTTTTCTGATGATTGGAGTCGAGATTGATGAGTTTTGATGGAAAATTTGACGAATTGGAGAAGTTGAAGAAATTTGGAAATCTGGAATTCGTGTGTATTCGATTGACCGTCCATGCAAGATGTCGACTAGAGATACTACGAACTCTATAATTAATTGAGAGCTAGTATGTCAGGCTGTTAAAAAATTCCAATGTGGTCGGTCGACTGTTTTGGCTAGATGTCGACCGGGTACACTGCCTGTGTAGTCGGTCGGTGGCCAATGTATGATGTCAACCGTCCACACTGCAGAAATCTCAGACCTGAGACCTGTCTACCAAGTTTTTGTCCTTCTGGTCTTGGTGTATGCGGCCGACCATAGTGCCCAAGATGTTGACAAGATACACTGCACCTGAGACAAATCCCATATCCATTCAGTGCATCCGGTCGACCACCCTTGTTATGATGTTGACTGCCTCCACTGCAGGCAGTGAAATTCCATATTCTATATTCTTTATGGTTTGATCTTATTTGGGGCCCGTTGACCTTTCATGAGAACTTTTATTGATGTACCAAGCATGAGTCAAGGGTTGGGCTTAACCTTGACCCATGTGGCCACCCAAAGTAGGGTCTAGGGCAATAAATGTGATCCGATCTGGTCCTTAAAAGTGGTTTTAGATGCCGTAACTCAAAGCAACAAATATACTTTTCTTGACATCAAAAACTTCCTTTAATGATTGAATTGGGTGAAGTGGGACCTTGGACCTGAATATGTGGCATTGACCTAGGTGGACATTTGTTATTTCCTTCCTGTGACTGGGATGAATGTTATATGATTAGATGTTTATTATTTATTGTTCGATCTTATCTTTACCATTGTTATACCTAATTAATAAATGGAAAATGGAGTACCTGTACCTAGGATTCCTAGAGGTGACTCGATGTGTGTATGGAGATTACTTTACCCATGTCTATGGCTAGGCGGGCAATTATAGGGCTTAAGTGTTGGATGGATGAGATGACCTTGGCGTAGATGGATGGATTACTTATTTTAGGGACCCATTTATGGATGGGACATGAAATGGATCAATATGGCTGATTGTATATATAGAAATGGAAATGTTATGGAAATGAATGATGATCATGAAGATGGATTATGGAAATGGACTATGGACTATGTTATAGACTCGGCTATGATACTAGACATTGTTTGGACATGTGATGACCTTGTTCATCCAAGAATAGCCTAGCCAAACACTAACCTATTATATGGTTCTTTGTGAGTCGGTATTAAATATTCACTCGGTTGATATGAGCTTAGCTTTGGCACTGATCTCCCTTGGTAAGAGCTAACTTTTATAGCGGCCATCATGATGAGAAGTAGAGGTGGATGTACGCCACTAGAGTATCACGTGATACTATTAGATGGCCAGTAGACTCCGATAAATTAGGTAATGATCGGGCTATTATCTGGTGCATTTCCTCGCCGCAACTCAAAGGTAGAACGGGAGGGCCGCGGTATAATATCCCATGGTGCCCATCTGTGTGATTATGCCTCATAGCTTAGATGGTTATTTAGCATGCTTACTTTATATTGTTCTTTATTAAAAAACATTGTACACGATTGCCTAATATTGTACCTTTGTTACTCCATTAATCATTTTACTGTCTTTATTCCCTTTTGATGCATCCATACTATGTTACTTGTACACTGTACTACCAGATTCTTTGGATCTAACCCATCATATTTGGTGCTTAGATATCATTACAGACCCCATCCTCGAGGGTGAGGCGCTCCCCGAGGCGCCAGCAGTAGATGAGTACGGGTGGGGCACAGTTGACCCAGAGTTGGCACCGGAGGACGAAGCTATATTTGGGGCTTGAATGATATCTTCTTTTGGGCTTTTCGAGTGACCTTTGTGGTGAGGTTGGGGGAATTTATCACGTTATGTACACACTTATATTCCACTTGGAGACTAGATAGACTTATGCTCTACCTTTATTTGCTTTATGTAACTGATACCTTATTATCTGCTTCCGCTTATATGATATTTGCTTATGCTATTTTCTATGTGCTTCCACAATTAACTGTTATTATAAATGTTGTTAAAAAATTTTAAATTGAACATCACTGCAGACCTATGATCTTGGAAGTTCGCGTTTTATTTGGAAAGTAGCGAGCCAAATTCAGATACCTTGCCGGTAAACTCGGTATTAGAAATTAGGGCGTTACAGTGGGGAGATGCTTTTATAAGAGTTACTCTTGCAGTACTATGAGAGTAAGGGGTAGGGGCCGTCGCATTTAGACTATTGGCATTGGATATGGATGTGAGGGCCCCCACCCTTACTCTCATAGTACCGTAGGAGTAACTATCGCACCTATGCGAGAGTTACTCCTATGGTACTATGAGAGTAAGGGGTCGGCCCCCTGACATTTAGGGTATTGGTATTGGATATGGATGTGAGGGCCCCACCCTTGCTTTCATAATACCGTGAGAGTATGCTTTCATAATACCGTGAGAGTAACTCTCATATGATTATCTTTCATATAATATATATATATGAAAAATATTCAAGTGAGAACTAGTTCTAACCTATTATATGAGAATTTTTTTATGGGACTCAACTAGTAACCCATCCAAACCTAGCAACTAGTAGGGAACCTCTGATAGTCACTAATCCCAATGATTGGCACATATTCGAATGGAATGAATCTTTGGATCGAGGGTTGAATATTTTTTTTAAATATGAAGCCATAAAACTTGTGGGCCACGGATGAAGGGGTTAGGGGGATGCGTTTGGGGTCAAACTTCATACTTGGTGTGGTCTCACATATATCTTTCCATCCCCTCTAGTCTCATCCCCAAATGGTTCCCAAATTGGGCCCCACAAAAAAGTTCTCATATAATTTGTAAGAACTAGTTCTCACATGAGAAATATTCATGTACATCCATCCCTCACCATGTTATAGGGAGAGACAACATAGTTGGGTTAACTCATAACACATCTGAATCATCCAAACACATGAAACCATGTTAAGTACACTAAACCTAGTGAATTTTTACCTATCCAAATGGATTGGACCGTTGGATCGAGGGTCAAAATTTTTCCTTTAACATAAAGTCAATAAATTTGTGGACTACATATGAAGAGGTTAGAGGCATAAAATTGACCTCAAATTTGATATATGGTCTCATCCAAGATGTCTCTTCCCATCCCACACAAGTCCCATGATCAATGGGTCTCTAGGTGGGCCCCATTAAGTTTGTCCCTCACCATATGGTAAGGGATAGATGCATAGGAATATCCCCTATATACACACACACACATAAAGTGAGTTGTGAAATGAATCTTCGGCTTATAAATATGATATATTTCTTGGACCTAGCTAGTAACCCCATCATCTATACACAGTGGGGCTTACAATTAGAATTTATGAACAATTGGCATGTCTGGCATTTCTAACCCAATGCCAAGATGATTGCTAAAACCAAATGGCTAAATATGTGCGAGACTTTAATACAGTTTTAATCTAAAAACCATGTATAACTTGGAAAATCTAAAGAAAAAATATTCATTCATAATGGGTTTTGTAATCCATTGAAAGTGAGTTTGGCAAACAAGCATTTAGCTCATAGAAGAGGGCTTGAGGTACTTGAGCCTATCGCCCCCACCGATTGCGAGTAAGTTGTGGTTGGAGATGTACTAAAATTGGTTCAGTCGAACGTTTTTAGACAATTTATTTAAGGGAGAAAGTTGATTAGAAATCATTTCAACCTTTCATATCATAGTCTTACATTAGGTAGAAATGTTCAAAGCTGTGCCGCACTAAACAGCGACACAAAGGGGATTCTCCTTTATATTTCTCTTCCTTTCACAGCTCAATGGAGATTCCCCAGTGGTCATTTTCTCTTCAGCCAAACATGCCCACATGCCCTTAGGGCCCGTTTAAATAGGTAAAACATAGAGTAAAGTGAAGTTAAATGGGCCCTAATAGTCTAAAATGACATCTCTAACCCGTTTAGATGAGTCCAGCCCGATAGATGAAGTAATGTTGTGAGCCACATGTACTCCATTTTACTTATTATGCTGTTTGGGAACTTCACTAGTAGAGTGGAGTGAAACAAAGCCTCCAATCTTACTTTGGTTTGTATTTAAAATCCCTTTAGGTGTAACAGACACCTCAATAATTGGAAATATGAGCAACCATAACCCCTCATTCATGATACTCAAATATCTCATCCCGTCATTCCTACCTTTTTTTTTTCACCCATTCTTGTTCCATCCTTTTAAGCCGTTCCACTTTCCATAAGGTAGTCTTAACTGTATAAAGAAAAAAGGTTAAAAAAAAAAAAAAAAGGAAAAAGAAAAGGAAGTGGTAACCACATGAGTGGCATCTTTTCTTTTATGGGCTTTGTTTGGCTTCTTCCCACTTTTTATATAATTAAAAAAAATTCTTAATTTTCAAGGGTACAAGAGTCTAAAACCCCACTCTAAAGTCATTTGTTACATTTACATAACTATCACACAAACTCAAACATACATTCCACTCCAAGATTTGTTTAAGTGAATCAAATTATTGTGCAGTTAAGAAAGCAAAGAACTAATGATACATCAATAAAATACTACAATGTTTGATGCCTCCAATGTTCCGTCGAAAATATTCCGAGCAACGTGCATCAAGCGACACGCCGCATGCCACGTGCAATTCACTTGAAAGATTCTTTTGGACGGCATCCTTAATCGAAGATATATATATATATATATATATGAATCAAAGTGACCAAATAATTGGCTCAGTCACTATAGGATAATGTATAATTTTAAGTTGCAATGTTAAAATAAAAGATTAAGATTGTTTATCAGTGTTGTTGTTTGGGGGATTAACGTCAAATCATAAAAGAACCCACTTAAAAAATGTCACAGCAAATATAACAGCTCAATTGTAAAGATGAGTCTCATGTCATTGTCTAATTGATCAAAATATAAAAGTATAGAATTAGATTGGTAATTTAGTCAAGTTAAGGAGTGGACAGCTCTCACTGACTGCGACTTTCCCACTACCAATGCTATGGGCTTGCTTCCACAATTTGTGTGAATGGAAAGAAAGCATAATCCGGTTGAGAGAAACTTACAAAATCATAGTTGAAACAGCCATGGCTTGCCTTACAATCTTTTCAGATGACAGACGTTTCCCCACCACCAAGATAAAAGGATCATATCAAATGCATTAATACATATAAACATATAGTCTAGTTTTTTGAAGTGGGAGACATCACTTTGGATGTTACTATCACCAATGCCTGAGATTAAATTGCTTTAAATTGCTTGATGGACCCGTCTTTCATCCTCTCCTTCCGCCCCGGGGCTGCCGGGGTCCGGCGGAGGAGAAAAGCGAGCATCAACTTTTTTTATACGGGTATGCCAGATTTTCTATTCTACTTAGAATTTGAAGTGGTGATCCGGAGACTCACCTTTACAAGTGGAAAGGAAATCAACTCTTTTTTCTAACTTTCCATTGCACATATATTTTAAGAAAGAGACACAAATTTTTTAAATGCCGAACAGGCGATTTCATTTTGTTTGCAGTGAAAGGAGGGTTTTTTTTTTTTTTTTTGTTTGTCGTGAAAGGCGGTTTTGCCGTAAAAGGCAAATTTTGTGTCGTGAAAGGCGATTTACAAATCTCATCAATAATGAAAGACAAGAATTGTGATTTTTTTTTTTGTCTCTTTTAAAAATACAAAATACAATAGAAAAGTAAGAAAATGAATCTAACTTCTCAGGAGGTTATAGGGACTCGTTCAGATCGACGGTTTCAAGTCGTGTATGGGCTTCGCCATCGTCCTTTAGATGAAAGCATATGATGCTTTGATTCTTTTGGCTTGACTCTAACCTCAGATTTTTAGAGGATAAAGACAAAGGGGAGATCCTATATCCAATAAAAAACCTAGTAGACGGGCTGAAGAGCCACATCTAGGCCATGTTGGATAGAAGGGGAGAGAGCCTTGCCTTGAGGGGGTGGCCCTTCAAGGGACTTTGATCACCTTGTGGTATTTGCTGCAGTAGAGTAGCAGGACTTCTTTAGAATTTCTCCCTTCCTTGCTTGTGTGTATGTGTGTATGGATACGTCTCTTTTCTCCTCTTGGGATGACCCCCTTTTATAGGCTCTTGGTAGCCATGGGGTGATTTATGGCATTGATGACCCATGATGAAAGAAATGATGGTATTGATGCTCTATAATGTGAGGAGTTACAGTTTTTATTTCTTGATTTTGTAACTCTTTTTTCTTGGCTTGTGATTAGCCGATGGAAAATGATGGGCATTTAATCACCTTTAATCTTCATAATGAGGGGAGTTTCATGATTTATTGCCTTGATTACTTAGACTTGTAACTCCTTTTTCCTTGAATCTGATTGGGCTGTCCAAAATAATTAGCTAATGACTGTATTAAGTTGTCATGAAACGGGTCAATTAACAGCATTAAATGGTCTCCAGGGCATTTGAAGAGTCGCAGGTCGTACCTTGTCTTTTGGAATTATTCTTGTGATGATTGCCGATGGATCCACATGTTGTTTTGATGTCAAATGACGATGCAACTTCAGACATTGATTAATACCAGTGGGCCGATAACATCGGTTGTCGATTTCTCGATCGGTCGGGCAAAAAGTGTACTTTCTTGGTCAGCCGGTCGGCGATCCTGGAGCGATCAATGATGATTTCATGCTCTTGATGGCAGATCTGAAATGTTAATGAAGATCAATCAATTTCAAGCATCAAGAATCAGATTTTCGGAAAACCACAGGGGCTGGAATTCGCAAAACACGAAAAGTTTCAGAAAACGGGCCACCCGGAGGAAATCCGGCTACCCGGATTTCCAAGGTTGCCGGCGACCATGCACCCATGGTCGCGGCCAACGACCATGGGGATTTTTCCCCTTTTTGGTCGCTGTTTTTCGGCCATTTTTTCGATCCTTTTTTCTCCTGTATTTTTCTTGAGTTTTTTTCCTCATTTATTCACTTGATTCTCCTGAAGAAAACATTTCGAGAAGCTGTGCAAACCGGAGCACAAAGTTTCCTATTTTTTGGAAAAGGCGAAGACTTTGTAGCCGATTTTCCATCAAGAGTCAAAACTAGGTTAAACGATATCGAAATGACCTGAAATTTGAGGTGATATGTACGGTCAACTTATGTCCGATTGTCCTGAAATTCGACAGGAACCTATTGTAGTCATTTTGAGACAACCCATCAGAGGCTTGATTTTGCTGCTTGAATGTTAACTTTGTAATTTTTGACCTTTTTCTAATGCCAAGCCCTATCGACTGAAAATTTTGACCTCCTTCTAATTTTTCAATTTTGGCCCTAGCAAACGATGGGCCAGAGATAAAGCACACTTTTTGGATCCAACCTGACCCGTGTATTTTTAATGACATAGTAAAAATTAATCTGGTTTATGCCGAGACTTGAACTCAAGACAATATGATTTTCAAAAGAGCAACTCGACCACTACACCACAATCTTTTTATTAATAGTTGTCAACAAAAACTTAAAATTAATTAATGAAAAAGGGACCTGGCCCCACTTTGAAATATTGACCGTAAGTTGGAATTTATCTACGAGGTATTTATAAAAATAACTATATTTTTAGAATATTGACCCCTATAAATACTGTTGTTATTATTTTCATATTTATGCATTGTACTTTAAGCATAGATGATCAAACTTTTGAAATAACTATTTTATATGATTTCCTATATAATCATTAATTTTCTATGACAACCATCTTACAATAAAACTAAACTCAAATGAATATATAATATATGGAATTGATTAACAAAAATAATAAGTTTCATAATTAATAAGAAAATGACAATATTATTGAAAAAAGAAAAACTAGCGACAATAGCATGGAGCTAAAGAGGAGGCGGGAAACTTTCCATGTAACTGATGTGCTAACTAAACTCATGTGTGGCTTTAACTTTTATAAATCGTGATGTAAATGGAGTGAAACACTACAATAGACCCCATCTATTAAAAATCACAATCATTAAGGCAAATATCCTTGCTATTTATGGGATACCTCAAATTCTCACGGTTATTTCTACAGTTAAAATGATTATCTGATAAAAAACTACAAAATACTAGAGTTTTCCAAATAATTTTTTTTTTTTTTTTTTTTTTTTTTTTGTTATTTGGACTCTCTATCATGCCTTTTGTCTATTAAGAAACTCTCAATTTCATCCTATTTCTATCAAGGCAATAGTATTTGAGTGTTAATGGGTCCTAGTGTCTATAAGTGTCACTAATCTAAGGAATTTCAAGTATTTTTGTTTCTTCTGATTATTTGATTTTTTTTCTTTTTGTTTAGAATGTGAAACCCCGAATTTTGGGTTGTCTGGTTCATTTAATCCTTAGTCTTTTTTATTTAATCCACTCTCGGTTCTGCGTTGTCTGCTTTCTTTTTTATCTATTGATTTTGATTGTACACTTTTTTTAAGAATGCGGAACTAATGGTAAAAGGAATCTCCAATAATATTGGTCCAGCTAAATAAAGAATTAATTAAGCTCATTTTTATTATCATCATTTTCTACTTTCTCCAATATAATTCTATTTCTCTATGTCGACAAGAGAACTTTCATTTTTTCTATTCATTTACTTTTAAGTTCATTGTATTTTTTTAGAACAACTTCAATAATTTTTTTTGTTTACTTGTGTCTCTTTTTAGCACCGTTTTATGTCTCATTTGCATGTTTAGTTTAGATTAGTATTCAACTTATTTTAAAATGTGACCATCTTGAGACAATTGGTGCAATTATTAAACATTCCAATGTGAGAGGTAAACCTTTTTTAATTAATTTACTTTTGAGTTCATCATATTTTATTTGGGCAATTTTAGTTATGTCATTTTAATATGATTTATACAAAAGAATCATCATTTTAAAATTTCTATAGATTTGTAATATTTTTATGGTTTGTATTTGTATGGTTTTCATAGATTGTGAGTTTCTTTTTTTCCTATTTTTTGTTTCAACTTTTGGGTATTGGGTTCTCCTTGATTTTTTTTTTCTTCTAAATCACTTTTTATTAAGGGATTTTCTGTGAATTTCATTTTTCTATTCTATTTTTAAATTTTTTTAATGCTTATCATTATGAGTTAATTATTTATTTTACTTCCATCGGGTTCTTTAAGTTCTCTTTGTGAAATCTTTTTATGGATTTTTTTTATTTCTTTTGTGGCTTCAGATTTCCATTTTTGAGTACTGGCTTATCATAAGTTGGTTTGGTTCTTCTAAATTTCTTTTATCATTGTATTGTCTATGAATCTTTATTTATATATATTTTTATAGCCTTTTTAATAAAATTTATTTCATTTTATTTTGTATTTCTTTTATTATAATTTCTCACTTGTGATGGGTTTTTAGTTTTTTTTTTTATGATGATTTTTCATGAATTTGTGGG
>QPKB01000008.1:33260233-33311490 GCA_003546025.1 Camphora micrantha | reverse complement strand
AGAGTGATGACTTTGGGTGATGATTTTGGGTGATGATGGCAGGGGGTGAGATGATATGATAAGAGATGAGATGATGAGATGAATAAAAGAGAGAAAAGAGAGAAAGAAAGTTGCTGATGAGTGGGGTTTGGAGGAATAAAGAGAATAGTGATTGATTGGAAAGAGAGGCTATGGGTTTTTGACCAAGAGGAGAGATGAAGTCAGAGACAGAGAGATACAGAGAACAAAGAGGAAAAAAAAAACAGAGTAGCAGTGAACGTCAGATTAACCGCACAAATTGCTACAGTAAATTTTTTTTTTTTTAAATTCACAAGAAGCACAACTAATAGACAAAGAGAAAAGAGATGATGAATAAAAAAAAGAAAAGAGAGAAAGTTGTTGACTGAGTTGGAGAAAACAACAAATAGACAGAGAGATAGATTGAAAAGAGGGGATTTGACCAAGGGGAGAGATGAAGTCAGAGAGAAACAGAGAATAAAGAGGAAACACAGAGCAGCATGCGCAGTGAGTAGAAACAGAGCAGCAGTGAACGTCCGCAGTGAGCAGCAACAATTTTTTTTTTTTTTTTTTTTTTTGAAATTCACAAGAAGCACAAAAACCAACTAGAACCACTCCCCGGCAACGGCGCCAAAATTTGGTCGTGCTGTCGCCGGCACCCAAAAATAATAAAACCTTTACTCTTAAAAATATATGTAGTAGCGCGAGTAAGGATCGTTCCCACGGAGAGTGTTTAGCCAAATTTTATGCTATGTGATCAAAGATGGGGGTTTTTAATTATAATGAAAGCAAAAACAAATAAAAACAAATAAAAAGCAATAAAGTAACAAATTCAATTAAATGAGCAAGCATTGGTCAAAGTTAACATCCACCATCGGAAATTCAGAACTGATCATTGATGCAAAAATAAATCAATTAACACTTTAAATATTCACCGTTGGAATTAAATTCCCAATTACACCTCCTTAATTAGTTAATTAGAAAACACGCGCCCCAATTAACCCTAATTACTAAACAACCTAAGACAAGCGCTATAGATTTAATTTAGTAACAGCATTAAAATTAGAGAGATCGATGAATCTAAATAACACAAGCACAAGCGGTTGCATTTAATTTAGCCAAGTGTTCTTCCTGATATCTAATAAATCACTGACGCAGTAAATTATTAAATATCAGTTGCTTCGCAAATTAGAGGGATCAAACAATTACGGATTTGATTTCTAATTTAGCATTAAATTGCAATGAATAATAAACTAGTAGGCCTCCTAGCAATTAAACGAGACAATTATGAAAATAAGAATAGAAGAACAACCCATACTCAAAGAATAAATTGAACAATAAAAATTAAATTAGAACTCACAGTTTATTGATTCCGAGGCTTCCGTCTCCTTCAACCAATTAAAGAAAATTAGCCACGCAGGGCCATGCTAACTTGCAAAATAAAATAAAATGGAAAAAGAGAGAGAAAGAAGAGAGAGAAGAGAGAGAACGTGTGATGGAGAGGGGTTGAGAGGGTATTGTGTTCTGTCGTTGGATATGGGATAGGGTATTTATAGTGGAGAGTTAGGTTAGAGAGAAGAGAGAAGAGAGAAATTAGGTGGTGTAGATGTAGGGTTGGAATAGGACATGATTGGATGTGAGAGTTTTAATGGGAAAGGGTGAGATGGAACTAAATCAAAGAAGGATAGGGACGTGAGTAGCTAAAGAGGGAAAGAGGGATGATGGGATTGTGAGAGAATGAGAAACGTGTATGGGGAAGGTGTGTATATGGGGTATGAATGGAATTTTGGGTTTGGAATTAAAGTTATTGAAAATTCTTTATTTTGCCTGTATCTTTCCATCCTGGCTTCGATTGGACTCAGTTCAAGAATTAAAGTTGCACCATTTTTCGTTCTGCACAATATGAGCCTAATATTGGATATGTTTCGACGAACTCTGGATTTCTTCAAATTTACCATAATGCCCTTCTACTTGATTTCCTCTAAACAAGACCCGGTTCCGAATCAGTTCCGTCCATTCTGTATCAAATATAATCATCTTCTTTTGACATCCCACAGTATCTTGAATCATCTCAATTGGAACTTGGATGAGAGAGTTATGCCCAGTTTGCGAAGTGATGCGAAAATTGTCTAAAATCGCCCAATTAGCTTCGTTTAGCAATTAATGCCTCCATTTGCATCCTAAATCAAAATATAAGAATAATGAGTACATTTAGGCATCAAATAAGTATAAAAGACTAAACATTAAGAGAGAAAAATATGACATTTTACATTCTCATCAATTATTTAAATATATATATATAATTAAACTGAACTAGAATTTACCTTCTGGAACTTGCATATTATATATTCCTCTGTTTTGTAAAACATCAGAAAGGACTTTTTGATCATTGGCTGAGCCTTCAAAGCCGGCACATACAAACTGAAAGAGCATGTCAAAACCTACAGCTGCCATCACATTTTGGGCAATGAATCCCTTTCTACAACGATAACGTTGATGATCTTTAACTGGGACCCATGCTGGAACATAGGTGCCGTCAATAACACCACAATCCTACGCAATCATTAACAATTTAAACAATTTGTCATAAAGAATTAAGAAAAAAGTTGATGACCTGATTACTTAATTACCTTGAAAAATGGGTAGAAAATTCTATTTGAAGCAATATGTGCCGGTGTTGGTGTTTCAGGTTCAGAAACTTTAACATAATCGAGACATATATATAAAAGCGCTTCCAAAACAGCATTAAAGTACTTGCTAATTGTTTGGCCTGAATGTTGAAACTGAATTTGCATGACCCGATTACGCTCACTGTGGCCTACCGTATTTAGGAAGATGGCAACTTGTTCTTCTACAGTGACATTTTTAGTTGCATGCAATAATCCTTCTCTTTTCAGTAAATCACATAACTCCAAGAACACATCAGTCCTCATACAAAGTAAATCATATGTTAAACGCTCATGACCATTAATAAGGTATTGTGTGAAGTCATGACCAGTTAAAGATGAATTATGAACTCTCCTCCTTTTGACCCTCTTCTGTTTACAATGATGGTCTACAAGCATAATGACGACCGTTGATAGTGCTACCAACCACCAAAAAATAATCTTCTTCTTTATGTCCATTACTTTATACTGCTTCATAATCAATTCACACATAAAACAGTGAGTAACTATTTTAGCCCATTCATAAAAACATTATTGTCACATGATAAATCAACATTGTCCATCTAAAAGAAAAGCAAACACAACAATTGGATAAGAAAGAAAAGTCAAATAATACTAACATAACAATAAAATATAAAAGAGTGCCAAAATTTTAAAAAATTAAATAGAGAAGTCACACTTGGTCCAACATAACACTATAATATTAAATACCATCCAAAATGCAATAAAACTACTATAGTCTAAAAAAAAAAATCACACTTGGTCCAACATAACACTACTAGATATCATCACTTAATTCCTCCAAAATCCAATCACGTCGATCCTCCTTGGTACGAAATGCAAGGAATTGACTCGACGCTTGTGGATCCCTTAGCATCCTAAGCGCTTTTCCACGTAGAGATTTTTCTAATTCTAGCTCCTGAACAGCAGCGACAACATCTGCTTGACTCGGCCCTGATTGATTCAATTTTTCAGCAACATAGACAAGTGTGGCAGTCATCTCCTTTACTGCACGCACAATTTCACTATCAGTTTTAGCTTCACCTCGTACATTGCGTCGAGAACTTGCATTTGTATCTTTTCTAGTATGTGGAGCTTTGGAACATTCAGCCATCTCATCTGAACTAGATGAATGTACTACCACTTCATCAATTGGTACTTGGGGGCTTGAGATCGGATGTGGTGGGCGTTGGTTTGTCAGTACCACATCTCTTCCATCTGCAATTGTATCTCCATATATAATGATCAACTTTTCATAGTCGGCACAACTTTTTCCTCGATACTTTGCATAATCAGGATGTACCTGAAGTATACAAATTGGACAATACAAAGTATATAGTTTATTATAACTAAAACAATTGATGAAATATTATTTTAACTGAAAATTAATGATCCACTCACCTTGACAAAGTCATCCCAAACTTGGTCTTCTGCAGTAACCTTTTTCTCCTTATCATCCCATCCAAACCCACTTAGGCCAATCAAAGTCTTGATCTGTTTGTAACGGGTTTTTAATGTTCTAAGGCGATTTCTAATTTTTCCTTTATCATAGTCATCTCCAAACTTTTCCATCATTTTTCGTTCTATCTCTTTCCACCCTTCAGTGGTATACCCGCCTTCATCTTTTCTCCCAAGCTTTACTTGTTCTATAAATAAGTCCATCAAGTAATCATTGGAGTAGTCCGTCCATGAAATATTCTTCTTTTCTCTTTTACCACGCTTGGTTCCGGTTGGTGTCTCAACTTGGATGGATTGAACATGGTCTTCAACTTGTTCAGTATCCATTTCTAAAAAGGAACAAAATTGTTAAGAAAAAGATACAGCTTTAGATAGATTGACATTCATAAATTTGTAATTACCCATTTAGTTACTCTTTTCCACTCATGAACAAAATATTATACTAGATTAACATATCAAAATAAATAAACACACATTAGATATTAACGCATCATTTTCTTTGATCATGTTCCAACGTGAGAGACACTGATAGAGATTGGCCTATGTTCTCTGTTTTGCATGACTTCACACTTTCTTATTGTTTTCCTTGCCATTTTAGGTCATTGAAGAATTTGCCAAGTTCGAGATGCTACTCAAGCTCAAGAGGGGGAGTAAGGAGAAGTTCAAGGTAGAAGTGCACAAGAACGTTGAAGGAAAGTTTCTTCTGAATCAGATGCAACAGGAGCATAACTGATTTGTACATATGCAAGGCATATCCTCAAAATGAAGATACTCATGACTTGTTGTGTAGTTTTACATATATGAACAAACTATATGTTCATTATCAGGGCATGAATGTTTCTTATAGCTACCAGGCCTACTGGTTTTCTTCCTTTAAAGAAGGGAAAAAATAAATAAAAATGTATGGCGCACTGATGAAGTCTACATGTATAAAGAAGGACAACTCCTATTAGATGCCTTTTAAGGGATGGATATTCATGTCTTCCCTCTTGTGAATGATATGATCTACTCAGGTAAATGTTGGGATGGTTATCTTTTTATAGTGTTCAGTGATTTGATTGCTAATGAAACAGTAGCAGTTGGCTGCATCTTCAATTTAGACTGAAAAAGGCTTCGATGAAGAAAGCACTGCTTTGTGATGAGCAGTCATTTTGTGGACCCCCTTGGTACTAAACTCCACTCAGAGTTTTGTGTAGGAAGGTTTGAGCAATTTGTCTTAACAGTTATCTTTGTAGGGTGAAGATAGCTAACAAACAAGGGGCTCCAAAGATTTGCCTGCATCAGTCATTGGCAAGTCTCTCCCTTTTTGTACAAACTAGCCCAGAACACTTGGATAAGCCATAGGCCCAGCAAGAGTCAGAACTAGTTCCTTCCACCCACCACTCACTTAATATTCAAAAGAATCAGAACCAGAAAACCATATCGTGGCAATTATAACATTAATTCTGCATTCTTTAAAGTGATTTATATGATGATGCTCGACCAAAAACAACTTTCTGATCAAACCAGCAAAGAGATGGTAGCAACAATGATTAATATACTTATAACATCAAACCATGAACATTGACCAATCACAAGTTAATGAACACATCAGCAAAGAGGATTGTTGAGTACACAGAGCAAACTAATCCAACCATTTCTTGTTAGTGGGTATAGTAACTTACTATACAACTATTAGAAAGGCCAAAAAATTCCTTACACTTCTAGAATTTTAAAGTGATTCATATGATGATGCTTGACCAAAAACAACTTTCTGATCAAACCAGCAAAGAGATGGTAGCAACAATGATTAATATACTTATAACATCAAACTATGAACATTGACCAATCACAAGTTAATGAACACATCAGCAAAGAGGATTGTTGAGTACACAGAGCAAACTAATCCAACCATTTCTTTTTAGTGGGTATAGCAACTTACTATACAACTATTAGAAAGGCCAAAAAATTCCTTACACTTCTAGAATTTTAAAGTGATTTATATGATGATGCTTGACCAAAAACAACTTTCTGATCAAACCAGCAAAGAGATGGTAGCAACAATGATTAATATACTTATAACATCAAACTATGAACATTGACCAATCTCAAGTTAATGAACACATCAATAAAGAGGATTGTTGAGTTCACAGAGCAAACTAATCAAACCATTTCTTGTTAGTGGGTATAGCAACTTACTATACAACTATTAGAAAGGCCAAAAAATTCCTTACACTTCTAGAATTTTACCCCAAAGGGCTTGTGTATTTGTCGTGTTTGATTCTACCTAAGCTCCTAAAAATTGTCTCAAGAAGAGTAAATGTTATCTACAGATGAGAATGTCCCAACCTGAGAGACACTGATAGAGATTGGCCCTTTACAGTTTGTCATTCTTCTTCATTGTAAGCTCTAGGTGAGTCCATTTTTCCTGTTGTAATCTTGTTTATTTCTTCCATCTCTCCGGTGGGTATATGCTCAAAAAAAAGTTTCCTTACCCTTCAATTTTTAATCCTGCTCTCAGTATCATGCATATGAATTTTCTCATGAACATTAGATGCAATAAAAGTTGTTGGGTCCTTTAAACTACAGATGTTGTCATGCTCAATGCCATAAACAGCTGGATGTGGATGCAAGACATCAATATTGCCTTGCTTTTGTGAAGCTTGATTAATGGTACTCTGTGTGTGTGTGTGTGTGTGTGTGTGTGTGTGTGTGTGTTGTGTGTGTGTGTTTTGTGTGTGTAGGATTGGTGGGTGGGGTCTGTAGTTTGTTGTGATGTTTTCATTTGGTGATAGCTTATTTTCATCATTTTGATGTTTTTTTGTTAATGCAATAGTTACGTAACAATGGAAACATGATTTAATTTGCACTAGTGAATACATGATATGAGGAGTTATGTTAAAATGGAGACTTATGTGTGATCAAGGATGTGGATGGACAGTCATAGCTAATTGAATACCATCAAAAACATATGAGATGATTAAGTCTTTAAAGGAAAATGTGAGCAATTGTCTCTGGATACAAAACTATAGTCTATTGTAAATGGATGCTAGAAAAGCATTTTTAGTAGATGTTGAGAATACATGTTTGGTGAAAATATAAAAAAAAATCTTTGATGGAGTTGTGCTTTTTATGTTTTGTGTGACTTTGGATTCCTTAGTGAAGAAAAATGATTTTTGTTTGGTGCGATAAGTTTCCAGAAACAAAAGCCTGATACTCTGTTTCATGGCAATACTTTCTTAATGGTAACTATATCAATTTCCCAGTTCAGCATTATCAATTTATCACTACTCTCTTCTTTCACAAAATAATGTAATATTCATACATCTAGCTCTATTAGCTAATCACCCACTCACTGCGGACTTCAATTATTATGGGATAATGATTGGGGACCACGTGTACTTATTAATCTGAAAAAATTTAGTTGGCCCCCTAATGATACGCATAAATCCCATTTTATGGAATGGTGGTGTCACGTTCTGTTAGGTGTGACTTTGGATTGCTTAGCAAAGACCAATGTTTTTTTGTTTGGGTCTGGCAATTTCCCTTTGTTGAATGAAAAATCATCCAAGTACTCAATTTTTCACTACAATATTCTCTTCATGATAATTTATTAATATCCCAGTTCAACATTAACATTCAAATGCTCATGAGCTAAACTAAATTGATATAACATTCAATCACACACACAGTGTAAAATCTTCTATTAATCCCTAGTGATTGTCATTTATTTCAGTATCTTTTAAAGCTGTCAAATAGCTTGGAACACTGGATTTTGAGTCTCGAGGCTGCCCCAATCATACCCTCGACCACACATACCTAGGGGCTGTAAATACCTCCCAACTTGCAGGGCCTTGTTTGCATGTCAGTGGGATGCATTTCAGAGATGAATTTCTTTCTGTTTGGGTAATTTTGCAGTACCTCTTTCAGTCAAATGCTCAACTGTGATGAGTAACTAAATTTTCAGCTCATGCCTAGTTCTTCTAAATATAACTACTCTTTAACTTCTTCTAACAGGAATTTCATCAAATACTTAAAAGGCAGCATGTGTTCCTCAATTTATGATGAGTAGTGAACATTGCAACAAACTGAATTCAGCAAAATAGTGGACCTTAGAGGACTACATGTTAGAAAAACCCAAAAAGAACACATCAAACCATCATACTTAAATCAATGAAACACATGATTTTTTACAAACAAATGTAGAAACATCAAACCATCATACTTGAATCAACAAATGATCATACAGATATGTTGGCCAAAAAGATCTCAAACAAAAGCACCATTACAATAAATTAAAATGAATACCCAAATATAAAGAAAATTGGATTATCACAAAACATACAATAATTTAATTAAAAAAAGCACAATAAATCAATGCAAAGAAAACACAGTAATTTAATAGGCATCTGATTGGAGATGTGGCTAAGACCATGATCTTCATGAAGTCAAGAACCCATTTGTGCTCAAGATTGTGATGCCCTATCAGAAATACTGGTAAAGAAACAGTATTTGTGCTCAGATCATAATGCTCAAGATCATAATGGTTCTCTTGCTAGAAAAATGCTTGTGAACCCATTTGTTCATTAGCAGAGTGTAGTATTACCTTCACACGAAGAAGACGATCGAGATGCTTGGGTGACTACGCAGGGAGAGAGATGAAGCCAAACGGGGAGAGAGATGCAGCCACGTACACGTAGGGAGAGAGACGTTGTATAGGTTCTTGACGCAGAGAGAAAGACGTGATATGGGAGAAAGACGCAGCATCATCCTTTTTTATGAGAGTTCTCGACGCTTGAACTTCATTTTTTTTTTTTTTTCATGCGTTTGGGGGGTCTCGAAACCAAAACTTTTGTTTGACGGAAACAGCGTCCGCTTCCAACGGGTGTTCTTTCAAATCCCACCCTTTTTGATATTCCTTATTTTCCCACCTCAACAGGTGATCAAATTTTGGTGTGAAAATGGGTCTATTTTCATACCATTTTCACATCTCATTTACACACGAGATGCGTAAATAATTGTACACAAACATGACTGATGCGTAAATATTACACATATTCTCGATTTACATATGTAAATGTCCGTAGACAAACGGCCCCTTAAGGGGGGTTTAAAGCCCAAATATTCAAGGGTAATTACCCCATTATTCCATTAATCATGATGACTAACAAGATTACAAGAATAACAGGACCCCACACTAAACAATGTTAAAAGGCAGTAAGTTCTTTACAGTAGTAAACATGATCAACATAAACTTATTTCCATCTTAGCAAGATCAATACATTCTAAGATTAATTAAAACCAACAAGTTATACAATTTAAATTGGTACTTGCCTCAAAATCAAGAACAAATTCAAACCTCAAACACAGTCAAGCCAGGCTCTAAAAGAAAACCCATTATACTGTCAAAGCCCAAGCCCCATAAAAACTAAAACAAATGAAGAACATGCATGGGTTTTGTAAGATCCTGGTCCCACTAAATATATTTATTATATTTTAATTAGAATATTATTATTAGTTTAATTGAATGTACTTTAGTTATTTAAGTGGTTAGGATTAAGTGGGGCACACGTTAGATTAGATGCGTGGATTGGTGAGTTAGGTTAATAGGTAGATGACCTGACCAGCAGTTTTGACCTAATAACTTAAGCCCAGAGAATATTCCCTTTTAACATAATCCCTATTTTCAATAACCGCACGTCTTATCTCTCCCCACTTATCTCTGCAACTCCTCCCATAACTTCTTCGTCTTCTTCCTCTTTCAACTTCCCAACCAATTGCTGCTTTAGGATCCAGCCATCAGAATCTAGATCGGAAGATACCATCATTCTTGGCTCTACTTTCTCATCTCAGGAACCTTCTCCTCAGATCATTAGGAGTAGATCTGTACTTTTAGATTATCTTCTTAATCTTTCCAATGTTGGGATTTGGGTAGCAATACCATAGATCTGTTCATTTGAGCATTCTTATCACATCTTCTTTGTCAGATTGGTATTAGGATTGTGATCGAGCGCCCCGGTAATCTCGGATTGTATATTGGTTAGGATCTGTTGCATTTTCTTCAACCCCGGTGAAAGGCAAGTACCTAAACATAATTTGTGAATTTAATACATGTGTTTCCCGTTGATTCCAGTTTGGTGCTTATAGAAACCCTTTTGATGCCCTTTTGATGATGTTAATTATTTTTATGATGAGATCGAAGATTGGAGATCATCCATGGATTTTCTTATTTTTTGTAGCGTTACTGTCGGCCCAAAGAGGATCGGATCTGTTACACAGTTCCCAGACGCAAATCGTCTTGTTACTGTGTATTGGTTGTGGGCCCAAGTGGACCCCATTGATGATTGATCAAGACCGCAGATCCGGTAGTGGACCCACGGGTGACCATAGGGATGGAGGACCCGTGTGAGGGGGGCCCTGTCTAGTCCACCATCCAACGACCCAAAGGTGACTGACGACATGAAAAAAAAATAGGGAGAAATTCCCTTTTTGGGGCTGTGGGGCCCAGGTGGGCCACCGACCGTAGATCAAATCCCTACATCTTTTAGAGGGGGTTTGGGCGACCTTGTCGGTGAGGGCTGATAGTGGACCTTTGATTAGTGGGCCGCCATCCGAAGTGCACAGAGTTGGGACACTGGACTACTCCATTACAGAAATCGTCCTGTGATGAGAAGAAAAAGAAGGTGGTGATGACGTGGGTGGTTAAGTGAAAAAGGATGATGGGAGGTGACATGTGTGGAAATGGATGAGATAAAGATGGTAGCGTGGGTTACCATGGGGATGAGAGAAATTAGGTGATGACAGCACATATATTACATGCCTTTTTTTTTTTAACATATGGCCCTTTACATTTTTGAATTTAGAAAAAAACCCTTTGTAGCTTTAATGAACCCATTTGATTCTTAAAATTTATATTCTTGGTAATACACTAAGATGAGACCCTAAGCTTTCTAAAATTATAAACTAAGGTCATTTATCTTTATCAATTTGCAAATTAAATATTAAATTTTATATTTGATTTTAATGTATCAAAATTATAACTTTGGACCTTATTAATCAGATCATTAGACCGAGTGAATACCGTCCGGGCAAACGGTATCTAACTAACGTGGGGTTTGATGCCTGGTATGACCTCGGGCAAATCCTAATGGATTCGAGTTCAACCCATCTCTATTGGAAAACCCTTAACTGAGTCTATGCACCATTGATGGGGAAGGGATGCGTTGATCTTTTATTTATTAGAGATTTCTGTGGTTGTTGGATACAAAACCTTATGTTTGACCCTAGGATCGATTCGTATCTATGTCTTAGCCTTCGCATGCATATATATATATATATATATATGTTGGTTTAGGATGTGTATTCTTTTATATGCATACCCTATTGTGTTATGGACTATAAAGTGGCTTGGCAAATTTTATATAACGATTCGATTATGATATGGATTGTGAAATGGCCAGCACTTTACTTTGACTTAGAACTCTTGTGTCGGAACTTTATTATTCAAATCTATTATGCTTATATATTTATGTTTATGTGGGTCATTTGTGGACGACTGCAGATCGATATGTGGACGGTTGATCACCGATGTGTCCGAATAACTTATAATCCATTTTGAATGTGAACAGGTTATCCTGATTTGTTTTATTTGATCGGTTTATGACTACCGACGTTGTGAACGGGCTTTCCCGATTTATTTAGGGCTGACCACCCACAACGGGGACACTTGTCTTCGTGTGAATTATATTGCTCCATTTGTTTTATTTGGATTTATGTCATACGTTCATTCGTGTTATATCTTTGTCTTTATTCCTATATGATCTCACTTATCTCTACTCATCTTATTATCGTATTTAATTTCGAATTATGATTATGTACTTGCAATTTACTTTGTAATATTTGGTGCATAGGTACCGAGCCCTACTTTACCGAGGAAACGAAGGAGGATCAAACGTTTGAACCAATTGACGAGCCAGAGTGGGATGCCGGAGATGGCTTCGGAGCCGTCTGAGCTTGCATTAGAGAGAACATCATCTTAGCAACTCTTTAGATGAACTTCTTTTAATGATAAATTTTTCCTTAGTAATTGTTTGATTTATTCCGCAACTTTAATTATTAATGTTTATTTGATTTTTGTGTTGGATCTCATTTATAAACTTTGAATACCAATTGAGTAAATCTTCTGTTGCATTTAATGAAATTTATTTTGACTCACCACGGTTTGTTATGTGGTTCCACTTTTGGAAGCTTGTGTTGTATTAAACACAAAAATTTTAATTTTAATTTTAATTTTTAACGTTTTCCCCAATTCTTATTTTGGGGACGTAACAGGTTCCAACATCAAGAGACATTCAGGAGAAAAAAGAGAGGCCTACCTCTTAGAAGTCAAAGAAATTAGAAGGTAAATGATGAAGGGGGCTGCCATAGTTGGATCCACTCCAAAACAAAAGACGTTGCAAAGAGAGTGATGAGGAGTTGCTTGGCCAGGTCAGATTTGCAAGAAGAGCCTCCACTGTGCAGTTCTTCAAGATGTCATGGAAGGAGAGGAAAGGAGAAGAAGAAGAAGAGAGAAAGAGATTGTTTTCTCCTTTGCTGTGGCTGGTGGAAATGAGGAGTGAATGAGTTGCGGTGGTGGTAGGTGGAAACATTAATGAGGTAGGTGAGGCCATTAATGAGGCAGCTGGGGATTAGAGGGATATTTCGAAAAGGGTTAGCTTGTGAGTTTGTTGCCATAAGGCCGGACTTGGACTACGATAACAGAGATCTTCAGAACCTCGGACGGGTCAAATCAAAGAAGAAGAATCGTGGCCCATGTGAAGGGCTTTCTAACAAACCCAAAATCAGAATTTTCAGAGGTCACTGGCGCAGTTGTAATTTTTCAAATTGCGGTATACACCTCAAAAAGTGTGTCAGGGGTCAATTGGGCTTTCTGGGCCTCGGACGAGTTCGGGCTAAACATAAAAATTGTTAGGCAGGTCGAGATCTAATTTTTGAGCTCAAGAAAGACACGTTTCAGGGCTCCAAGGGAGAAGTTAGCTGTTTGGTCAAAATCTAACAATTTATGACGAAATTGGTCAATTGAAGAGTTTCAGGGCCTCAAGTTGAATACAAAAGTTGTCTGGAATGATAATCTCGATCAAATGAACTCAGAATAATAATTTTGCAGAATTTAAGAATGACCTCCCAATCTCACTCGAGATTATAGACAAGCTCTAGAAAGGAGATCAAACTAGTCTCAGAGGCTCTCAAAACTTTCCAAAGTTGTTTAAAGACAATTCTAATACAGAAAACACCATGATTGGCATCTAATCCCCACTTAGCAATCCTAACCATAGAAATAATTAGTGGTAATCCTTTGGTTAATAGGTCGGGTTCTTACAACAAGCAACCCATCTTCTTCAAGCTCTCATCTTCTTCAAGCTTCCAACTATTTCCTTATACTCTCCTACTTCGTAAGGGAGCAAATCTCTCCCAAATCGCTATCTCTTACTTCAAATCAAGGATTAGAGGTTTTTATTCATGAATGCATGTTGATTTGCAAATTTTATTTCATTTCACCATTGTAGGAGTTTGGTTTGAGGTTCTATTTTGGGGTTTTTTTCTTAGAGCTTGGTATTGAGTAGGTATAGCTTGGATTTCTATAGATTTGCGTTGTAAGAACCTAAGGCAAGTAAACATTCATAAAATGTGCATGTTCTTTCTTTGTTTTTTATTCTTGTTATGAGTTTCATGCTAGATTACCCAATGCTACAGCTCATTTGTTGATTTGCTTTCATTTGACCATAGATTTGTAATGGGTTTGATAATAATTGATTTAGGGTTTGATTTGTGGTTAAGTATGTTCTATGGATATTTTGGTGAGCTTAGAATGCTCCTACAGTGTAGGCTTAAGCCTTGGGAATGTGGGAAGGTGCTTGGAAATGAGCAATGTCCAAATCATGATTTTCCCTCGATCAGGTGTCGGTTAACCGACTCTGAGTTCGATCAGGATAACGGCAGGACAAAAAAGTGCATAAAACCAAAGTTCGATTAACCAAACTGGACTTTGGTTAACCGACATGTGACCGACATTGTGTTATGGTTTTCATTTGTTTGCAATTTGATTGGATGCATGCATTTTGAATAGCTTGATCTCTCATGCACTCATACTTCTTAATATTGGAATCTTCATGCATTATTAGTTGTAATGTTAATATCAAAAGAATTTTGAAAAGTCATATATAAACATGTTTTGAATCACATTTTAAAACTCATTTTTCAAACATGTTAGCCTCTATTCAAGCCTAGTTCTCCATGGCCAATTTTTCCTTCATAAAATCTTTTTCATAACTTTTTATCAAGGAAAGTTCGGTCAATCGGCACTCAGTTCGGTCAACTCTCGGTTCCTATTCCAGAATGTGAGAAATGTCAAATCCAAGAATTTCAGTTAGCTGTCGATTAACCGACATGAGGAAGTTCGGCCAGTCAATTTCAAATTTTATGACCATTGGCATATGACCATTAATATCTGTTAAATGAACCCAAAATCCGGTTAATCGACCAGAGTTGACTTTCTGGTTAGACTGTTACAAAAAATAACTCCTCCATTATATTTATGGCATTTTTACATGTTTCTTCTCTTTGTATCCCCTCCTTCTTGCCGTTACAGAACTCATGCATCAACTATCATTTTTATCAGATGAAAAGGCAAAAAAACGAAAAAAACTTTCTAGGCGACACAATCGAGCAGATCCAGTACCAACGATCTCACTAGGTATATTCTTAGCCTCGAAGACTTCCACCAGGCCCTCTTCTCTGACAATCTCAATTGGCCCATTTGATCCCAATTAGCTGCCCATCAGCCTTTTATTCCATATTTCTTTTTTGGGTTTTTGTGTTTTGGATCTTTTTAGAGTCTTTGACTAGAAGTGGGTCTTCTTGGTACTTATTATTTATTGTTTATGTTAATTCATAAATTGCCTAACTGGTGAATAGTTGTTATTTTTTTGGGTTTTTTTTTTTTTGGTTGTTGTGGGTGTTTTGACTTTTTCAATTATACAGGGTTATTCAGGTTGTAAAATACAAGATTGTCTTATTTTGATTATACAGGTTTATTCAGGTGAATTTCATTTTATCGTTCTTGATGCTTTTTTCCTGTTCTTGATGATGTTTTCCCCTGTCATGATTCTTTTTTCCTTTTACTTATGTTTGTCATGATTTGTTCCCTTTTCTTTTCATTTCTTTTTTTGAAATGTGGTTCATGGTGACGTGTTTTTGCTTTCAGTATCTTAGGAAGAAGGGGCATCTGACTCCTGGAACTGGTTTGATGATCAAACATGGTTTCTTATAATTATAGCTTCACTGAAAGAATCTGTTTTTGTACTCATTCTTTCATACTGTCTTAGAAGTTTAAACAAATATGAAGATTATTGTGTGGGACATTTCATAATACAGAGATTACCCCAGTTTCGGTAAGAGTATCAACTTGGTCTCGGCTTCATCTCATCCCGGCAATAGTGCAAATGAAGATTCTCATAGTATCAAGATCATCCTAGCTTCGGTAAAAGTACCGGCTCGGTATGATCCGGTCCTGGTGATATTGTTCCAGTTCAGTAACAATACCAGCTCGGCATACCGCATCTCGGCAACAGTGCCAAACGGCGTTCATCTTTTGGTCGTGCATGGCCTCGGTGCCATCCTCGATTCAGTTGACTGAGAAAAGCACCGACTCTCAACCAATGAGAGTTGTCCCATGTTACAGAACGTGTCAGAAGATAAGAACATGCACCGGATAAAGATAAGCAGTTATTCTTATCCGGTGGTTACGTCCCATCCAAAATATCAGGATAAAGTCTGATGGGATTCAACCACAGACAGATCAGGATATGGTCCGATGGGACAGTACCTACACCTACCTCCACTAAGAAAAAGGCTTGATGGGACTTCCGCCTATATATATATATATTTATACAAGAGGTAAGTCCAAGGCAGGTATGCTAACACATAGCCATATACAGACTCTTTCTCCCTCACTCACCCTTTGTTCAGTGACTGTACTAACTTAGGCGTCGGAGTGCCTTAGGCTGATAGCAGTCAGGGGCTCTAACCTCTTCTTTTCTCCTTCCCTTTCAGGTTTCCAGGCATTCAATTCTTCCCAATCCTTTCTAACGAGCTTTACTAAAAGAGTTATTATCATTTAATCAAGTCCATAGTATTTAGGCACTTACAATTGGCGTCGTCGGCTGGAAACGATTGAAGCAAAATCTTAAGCATCATGCCTCCGAAAACCAGAAACGGTGAATGATCATCAAAGGCCATACTGCCACCACCAGTGTTGGTAACACAACTACCACCAGTGTTGTCACAGTTACCACCGATAGTGCAAGGGCAATTACCGCCGACCCCTCACCAGAGAAAATTTGGGGGAAAGTCTGTTGCTGTGGAAGGACCCGTGCCTCAATCAGGTTCATCGTTGAAGGGGGTGACAGCACCTCCTCGACAAGATAACCCTCAGATGGCACCTCCCCGGCAAGATATTCCCCCACCGAAAGTTCTCCGGCGAAATAAATCTCCAACACCGACCAGATCTCATCAGACCCATCTTCAAATTGACGACGACGACCCCCAACTTGCAGACATCAGGGCCCAAAACCTTATTATCCAAGAGCAGGAAGAGACAATTTGTCGGCTCCATTAGCAGCTCCAAGAAAGAGCAAGGACCTTGGTTCCACCCCCTACACGTAATCGAACTCCTTCAACCGAACAGGATTTGAGGCAAATCTTGAATACCAAAAGGCGCGACCGAGCCTATGATGAAGGCTCGAGTAGCAGCCCTTTGGACGATGACTCAAAAAGGTAGAGACAACAACCGGAAGATAACAATGACTTTAGGGAATGGCTTGACCGAAAAGTCAGGAAAACGATTCAGTAGACCATGGAGGTGGTCGGCTTCACCTGAATTCGGCTAAACGCCTTCGATGCTGAAAATCTTGGCACATCTCCTTTCTTTTGGGAGATAAGAGACTTCTCTCTTTCTGAAAAATTCAGTGTGTCGAGGTTCGTCCTTTATGACGGGACCTCAAACCCTGCTGCACATCTCCGACATTTTACATAGAGGATGTCGGTATGAGGCGACCTCGGTCACCTGAATTGCAGAGTCTTCTCTTCCAGTTTAGGAGACCTCCCCCTTAAATGGTTTTGCGCACTTCCAGAGGGGTCAATTTTAAGTTGGTGGCTACTCCGGAATTAGTGTGGAAAAGTTCCAGGCTCACAGGATCATACCAAAAAAAGACGATGACCTGATGGCTATCCGAATGAGGCGAACCGAGAGAATCACGCAGTCCCCCAAGAGATTTTGAACTGTTTACAGTCAAGTTGAAGATACCACAGACACAGTGGCAATCAAGTCCTTCAAACAGGCTCTGTTGCCAGTCAACGAGCTTTGAAGGGACTTAGTTCGGTTCCCTGTGGTCACAATGAAAGCATTGATGGCCCAGGTGAATCAATTCATTGAACAAGAAAAAGACGGGGCCCGTGCTCGGGAAAGCTTCGGCTTCTGGTGAGAAGACAAAGCCTCCAAGCGAGAAAAGAAATCATCTCGGAGGGAGGAGGCATATAGAAACGAGGCATCACCAAGCTCAGCAGTGAATTCGGCCTCCACTTCAGTGTTAGGAAAGAAGTCCAGCCCAACTGCGGCCTCTTATAAGGCTGAGAACACGGTCTTCACGAAGCCGATCCACAGGCTCCTCGACAAGATCAAGTCTTAGCCCTTCTTCAGATGGCCACAACCAATGAAGGGTGATCCATACACCCCAGATCAAAATAAGTTCTGTGCTTATCACAAGCAAAATGGGCAAAGAACTGAGAATTGCAGGACCTTCAAATCCCACCTCGAGAAGCTCGTCATGGATGGACACTTGAAGGAGTACATTAAAGAAGGCAGTTCGGCTCATCAGCGCCGAGATGAAGATCAAGGCAGTGACGAGCTGGGGGGCACCATTCCATGAAGCTGGGGAGTCCAAGCTCCTAAAACTTCTTGTTACATAACAAATGAGCTCGACACCCATTAGAAAAATTTCCAAACTTGCACTACAGTGGCCGTTACAGAACATCCACTCATGCCCCTTTGCAGAAAGGTAAGTTCTTCTAGAAAAATAGCAATAAAGACCAAAGTCCTAAATGATTTCACAGTGAAGCTTGTTTCCCTTAGTTCGGCACCGAGACAACTCGAAACCGAACTGGGGGGAAATGGGCATGACCGTGGAGTTACCGAAACCAAATAAGAATGACCTCGGAAACAGTTCCTTGGTTCGTCATAAAGCATAACGGTGAAGTCGCCGAGACCAAAGGAGAACGACCTCGGAAAAGTTCCTTGGTCTATCACCAAAGGCTTTCGTCATTGGATCCTCAAAAGGGAAAGTACTGGCAAAGTGATCCAATCTCCAGAAGAGAATCCTGATTGGTGACGAGCCAATTACGCGGAGACTACCGAACTCAGATGAAAGGACGACGAACTACCTAGCTCAAGCAAAGCAAATCGGTCTTGATGGCAAGCCGGTCCATAAAATCTGACCGAATGAAGAAAGACCTTAAACAATTAAGGCGCACCATGTTACGAATTTCGGTGGTCACACAAAGCAAATCCGTCTTGATGGCAAGCCGGTCCATAAAATCTGGCCGAATGAAGAAAGACCTTAAATAGTTAAGGCGCACCATGTTACGAAATTCGGTGGTCACCTCGGTGGAGTAGTGAATTCGGTTATAGAACCAACTATGCGAAACACCAAGTTACAGAACTTGGTGACTGCCTCGGCGATATAAGTTCGGTTACAGAACCAACTATACGCCAACACCTTGTTACAGAACTCGGTGGCTTCAGCTCGATTATAGAACCAGCTATGCAAAACGGCTTTAGCTCGGTTATAGAACCAGCTATGCAAAACGGCTTCATCTCGGTTACAGAACCAGCTATACGAAACGCCAAATAACAGAACTCGGCAGCAACTTCAGCTCGGTTATGGAACCAGCCATATAAGACGACTCTGTGGCAACATCAGCTCGGTTATGGAGCCAGCCATACAAGACGCTGAGTTATGGAACTCGGCGGGTATATCAAGCACATGTAACTTTCAAAATGTTTGATTGCAAGCATAGAAAAAAGAAAAATGCAATTGTATTCAGAATCAAAGGAAGTACAATGAAAAAGCATCTTCCTATCATTACATTGTTCCAAAAAATAGAGAAATACAACGAAGAATTATCTTCAAGCAGTCAGATCAGTGATAACGTCAACCTCAGATTGAACAGTCTCATTCATGGTCGAAGTAACTTCAGGAGGAGCCTCAGCAGAGGCAGCAGAGCTTGATCCTGGGCCCGAGCTTCGGAACTTGGGCAGATTTTTGTATACAGGGTGGTCTTCGGGGACCCCTACTCCCTTCAAAGCAGCCCAACATCCAAGATCCCACACCCGTTGGCTTATGTTGAAGACCTGGTTCTCATAAATAGATGTCACCTCAGCCACCCCTTCAATGAAAACAACCTCCATTTCAACATTGAATTTGGCTTCGATGTCGGTCTTTTGCTTCTCCAGTGTAGCCTTAAGCTCGGCCTCCCTTTTCCTTTGTACTTCGACCTCGGCTTTCAACTTGTTGATTTCGGCCACTGCCGTGTCAAGCTCAACAATGAGACCAGTGTTCTTCTCCTCTTCCTCCTTCAGCTTTTGGTTGCTAGCATCTAGGGCCATCTCGAGCTTTCTCTTCTTAGACTCCAACCTCGGGACCTTGGAGCTGTTCTGACAAGACCTCTTCAAGACGACTTGAATTTTTTGGATTATATGTAAGGGAAATAACTGTCAGAAAGGAACGACTGAGATCAAACACTTGGTAAAAATATATGGAAGGATAAAACTTATCGAGAAGGACGACTGCAATGACGACACCATGAGCGCCACATCATCCACCTCTCTATGTCTTTTCATATCTCCGGGTTAGGCGCAAGCATTGGTGAGGGTGGCGATGACCAGAGGATTACTGGATATACGGTCATCCACTGTCAGTGGCCTACCAGGTCCGAGTTGAAGGCTTGGCCTCAATGGATCCAGCCCAGTAACCTGAGATGCCGCGATTGGCCAGGGCACTGCTCAACTGATTCTTTGGTCCGCGGCCTGTTCCCCTGAAGAACCTCCTCTCTTAAGATTTCGGCAGGCCGCTGCCGAACTCCTATACTTGAAGAAGTAACAGGAGTAAAAGTAAAAACACCTGCGGCATTCAAGGACAGGGAGGCAAGAACGGGATCCGAAGCAGCATTAGGTGACATGGGGGCAAGAGGAGCTTCACCTCCAAAAATCTTAGCTTCCAGATCTGTCACCAACACAGGAAATCGATGTCGCGACATTTCTTCCCTATCCCCCCCCGAGATAGAAGGAGACGTGTACGCTTCAACGACTTGCTCAAGGTCGGTGGCTTCTGAATCAAGGGGTGGATTGGAGTTCTCGGCTCCCGAAGCTGCTCGGTGCTCGACGTCGGTAGATGTTAGCACCGGTTCCTCTCCATCCAAGGGCTGGCCGTTCCTCCTCTTAATGAAAGAGTGGTACCTTGGCTCGTAATTCAGCAGCACGAAAGCAGCTCGGTCCTGAATCCACATGCCGTTTCTCTTCCAGCCGACTCGGGTTGGCTTCTAGTTTTCTCTAGCCGATCTCTGCATGACAAATAAAGAACGATCAAATACTTATGTAGACAAGAGAAGGAAAACACAGGAAGACATAGGAGCTCAGTGATTACTTGGAGGGCTCCCGAGTTTACGGAGAACCTTGTTGATCCTCGTCACTTCGAGCATAGTTTTATCAAACTCCCAGTGGCCCGAGACGAACAGACGATCATCCCCCACATACTTGTTCAGGTCTTCTAGATTGTTGACGAAACACTAGCATTTTGCCTTGACTCGGAGATGGTAGAAGTCATCACCATTAGACTTGCTAAGGTCATATACATCCTCGATGTCATGGACACCGATGTTGATACCGAGGATTTTGTTAAGCTCGGCCACACCCATGATTATCTTGTAGCTGTTCGGCATCAACTGGCATGGGGTAAGATGTCATTTCTTGAGGCAATATATCAAGAGGGGATGAGGGGGAATCGAACCCCACCTTCGATTCTGGTGAGCAGGTAGAACGGCATCCAACCGTTACTAAAGTCATAACCATCAAAAGGGTTTTCCGGATCATTTAACATAATATGAACACCGTCAGGGATCCTGTACTTAGCCCTGAACTCGGCCGCGGCCTCTGAAGTTTCCAGCCAATGCCTATCAATGCCCATTCCTAAAGTTTACAGAAACTAGAAGGATGAAGGGCGAAACTCGAAGAAGAAAAGAAAGGCAAGAAACCCTAACCCTAAGGAAAGCCCGAGAACAGAAACGAACAGAGGAGAAGACAACTTACGGAAGTTGGATTTGAGAATCGGATTTAGATGAACTTGGCTTCGGCAATACCTCTCTTCTCTGCAAACCTCTCTCCCCTCTCTAAAACCCAGCCTGCTCTCTGACGAAGACGAAGATGGAAAACAAGAGGGAAAGACCCTATTTATAATGAAAGAGACGCCCCTTTTCGAATTTCAAAGGCGCGCGTGCGAAGCGTCGCCTCAAGCACTGTGCGTGTCTCTTCAAGCTGATTGGATAGCCAATCAAGTGAAAACACAAGGCGCGACCCGTACATCTTCTGCATCGACTAAGGTTCCCTATTTATTACCTCGGGCAGATGAAGCAGCGAAGTGACATAATGATAGAGATCGTATGTCACCGGCTGAGACTATAGAAGCTTCAGACACCGAGATCAATCCGACTTCAGTAAAAGTACCAGCTCGGCGTGCTTTAACCTCAGTGAGATTGCTCTAGCTTCGGTAGGAGTATCAGCTAGGCGCAGCGCATCTCGGCAATAGTGCTACTCCCATCATAACACTTAGCTTCCAACCTCATAGAGTTAGAGAACTCTAAGAAGTCAGAAGCCAGGGGGCAATTGTGTGGGACATTTCATAATATAGAGATTACCCTAGTTTCGGTAAAAGTACCAACTCGGTCTCGGCTTCATCTCATCTCGGCAATAGTGCCAATGAAGATTCTCACAGTACCGAGATCATCCTAGTTTCGGTAAAAATACCGGCTCGGTATGATCCGGTCTCGGTGATATTGTTCAAGTTCGGTAACAGTACCAGCTCGGCATACCGCATCTCGGCAACAGTGCCAAATGACATTCATCTTACGGTCGTACTTGGCCTCGGTGCCTTCCTCAGTTTGGTCGACCGAGACAAGCACCGACTCTCAACCAATGACAGTTGTCCCACGTTACAGAACATGTCAGAAGATAAGGACGTGCACTGGATAAAGATAAGCAGTTATTATTATCCGGTGGTTACGTCCCATCCAAGATATCAGGATAAAGTCCGATGGGATTCAACCACTGACAGATCAGGGTATGGTCCGATGGGGTATTACCTATACCTACCTCCACTAAGGAAAAGGCTTGATAGGACTTTCGCCTATATATATATATATATATATACACACACACACAAACACACACACAAGAGGTAAGTCCAAGGCAGGTATGCTAACACATAGCCATATACAGATTCTTTCTCCTTCACTCACCCTTTGTTCAGTGACTGCACTAACTTAGGCGTCGGAGTGCCTTCGGCTGATAGCAACCAGGGGCTCTGACCTCTTCTTTTCTCCTTCCCTTTCAGGTTTCTAGACATTCAATCTTTCTCAATCCTTTCTAAGAAGCTTTACAAGAAGAGTTATTATCATTTAATCAAGTCTGTAGTATTTAGGCACTTACAATTATAACACTAAAATTTGAGATGTGTCTGATGTGAAATGGATATAAGAAGAGATGTCGTTCGAAATAAGACATGTCAAGGTAAGGATTGTATGTTTCAAGTAGTCAATCTTGCTCATTATTATGGAGCAAGTAATTAGAACTACTCTAGCAATTGAACTATCAACGCATCTTTTTTTTTATTATTATTAAAGCCTCTTTTGGATTTGTTTTTCTTTGTTTTCTGTTCTTTCTTGATTCAAGATTCAAGATTTGAATCTTAAATTTTATCTCCAATCATAGCTTGGACGTCCAACTTGGAATGGAGAAGCTTGGGAAGGCAAAGTGTTGGATGTGTGAGATTTCCTTTAAATAGGTTCTTGGCTTGCAAAAGTTTTCAAATATTTGGAAACATATCTTGACTGAAATCCAACTTGTAGAGTTCTTAGGAAACCTGGACTCTTTGGATTTGCATTTATCTTGCAACTTCTTGGCTATTACCCTCCATATTTAGGACTCTAAAATTTGCTTAAATCTATCCAAATCTGTGCCCACTTCCTCTCTTAAGAAATTCCTCAAATCTGAAAATAAGATTTTCTTCTCAGAACTTGAATACTTGGTGGGCCCACAAGGGGTGTATGAATCTTAAAAACATTCATATGCTTGGACGTTCTCCATCTTGGCTTAAATGATTCTAAATCTGAAATTCAGATTTGTATTATCAATTGGAATACATGATGGGCCCCACTTTTGTGTGCACTGCTTGAATTTCCCTTGCCTTGGACGTCCTTCATATGGATGGATTTTCTTTTGCAATATTTTGAATCTTGGCCATCTATCTTGAATTCTTTAATTGATTTATTTCTTCCGTGGGTCCCAAGAAATTGGACTTCCCTACAAAAACACAAATAATATAATCAATGACCAAAAATGATTTATTTTTGTAAGAAAGGAATGATGCAAGATGCGGGCTCCAATTCACATTGAATAGATGCATAGAATGTCACCATTTTGTCAGATTTTCTTTAATTAAATCAATGGTGCAAAGAAAATTCATCACTTCATGTGCGAATAAAATTATGAGAAATTTGTGATTTTCAATGCCAAGAAATAGAAAAATTCATGATTTTATGTGAAAATGCGATTTTTCAATGAACTTTTACTAGAATTCAAATTGTGATGCCCACAAACATAAATCATGATTTTTTTACAAAAATGGTGCATGATTTGAAGATTAAGTCCTTAATTACTCTAAAATGATGATGAAATTATACACTTTTAAGGACTTATCACCCATCCCCAAATGGGGCCGACAATTGGGCCCCGCAAAAAAGTTCTCACATATTGGTTATAAAAAAAAAAATATATATGTGAGAACAGTTCCCACCTGAATATTACTCATATATATATATATAAAATTTAAGATCGAAGAAGGTGATCGGAAGACGAAGCAACAATCTACTACAGAGGAGGAGGTTGGCCTCCTTCTCCTCTTCTTCTTCTCCTTATCCTTCTTTGTATGTTTATTTTCTTGTTATTGGCTTGCAATAAAGGAAAGGGGGAAATGGGTTAGGTTTATTTTCCCTCCCTTTTGGTAGTTGTTACATGTAATGTAATGCCTTTGTGATCTGTGTATATACTTTGTGCCCAAGGTCCCTCACTTTGTTTTTTTTTTTTAATCTTATCTTGCATCTTGAAACCTGCTGTAAGGTTTGCAGGAAAATTTGGTTAGAATAGCATAGTATGGCAAGTACAGCATGTTTTATTATTGGCAAGTACAGTATGGCAAGTACAGCATGATACGCTGTACTGAACTGAAGTTTGGTACCCATGGACTCAAGAAGAGTTTTCCAAAACCTTGAAACAAATCTGCTATCTCTATCTGAGGTGATGGAAACGGGTTGACCATGCTTACTCACAATCTCATCAACAAAAAGTTTGGCAAGAGGTGCCATATGCATCATATTACCAGTCTTCATCGGGATGAAGTGAGCAGACTTGGTAAGACGGTCCACAATGATCCATATCGCATTATTCCCCTTCTTAGTATTAGGCAATCCGGAGACGAAATCCATGGTGATATGCTCCCATTTCCACTCCGGAATCTCTAATGGTTGTAGCAAACCTGGAGGTTTCTGATGCTCTGCTTTGATCAACTGGCAAGTCAAGCAACGAGACATAAAAGCTGCTACCTCCCTCTTCATGTTGTTCCACCAAAATCTATTCTTCAAGTTCTGATACATTTTCGTGCTACCCGGATGCATGGAATATCTTGTGTTGTGGGCTTCAGTCATAATCTTTTCCTTCAGATCATCCACATTAGGTACACACAACCGATCACGAAAGTACAATACTCCATTCACCAACTTGAAGTCTGGACTCTCTGCAATATGATCCACAATTCTAGCCAAATCTGAATCTTGCAACTGACTGACCTTGATCTTCTGGATGAAAGTAGGCTCAGACACTGTCATATTGGCTAACATCACACCCAACTCTAGGGTCTGCACTTCAACACCTAGCTCTTCAAACTGCTGAAGAACACTGGCTCCTCTCAAACTGGCCATGATCCCTGAGTTCCTGCTCAACGCATCAGCTACAACATTCACTTTGCCTGAATGGTACTTGATTGGGAAATCATAGTCTTTGATGTACTCCATCCATCTCCTCTGTCTCATATTCAGATCCTTCTGAGAGAACAAATATTGCAAACTCCTATGATCTGAATGGACCTCAAATCTCTCTCCATAGAGATAGTGCCTCCACATCTTCAAAGCAAACACTACTGCTGCCAACTCCAAGTCATGAGTTGCATAATTCTTCTCGTGATCCTTCAACTGCCTCGAGCCATAGGCAATCACCTTGCCATCTTGCATCAACACACAACCTAATCCCACATTAGAAGCATCTGTAAAAACAATGAATCCACCGCTGCCCGATGGTAATGTGAGGATTGGAGCTGTGGTTAACCTTCTCTTCAACTCTTGGAAACTCACTTCACACTGTTCTGTCCAAACAAATGGAACACTTTTCCGGGTCAAAGTAGTCAAAGGTGCTGCAATAGACGAGAAGCCTTGAACAAATCTTCGGTAGTAGCCTGCTAACCCCAAGAAACTCCTGATTTCTGTCACACTGCTCGGTCTCTTCCAATCAACTACTGCCTCTATCTTGGCTGGATCCACTGCTAAACCTTCTTTTGAGATGATGTGGCCTAGAAAAGCGACTTGCTCTAACCAGAAATCACATTTACTGAGTTTTGCATACAACTGGTTATCTCTCAAAAGCTGCAATGATGACCTCAAGTGTTCTTCATGATCCTCTCTACTCTTGGAATACACGAGAACATCATCAATAAACACTACTGCTGAGTGATCCAAATACTGTGCAAACACTTTGTTCATGAGAGCCATGAAGACAGCTGGTGCATTGGTCAAATCAAAGGGCATTACTAGAAACTCATAATGCCCATACCTTGTTCGAAAAGCCGTTTTCTGCACATCTGAATCTCTGACTCTCAACTGATGATACCCAGATCTCAAATCTATCTTGGAAAAGTATGCTGCTCCTTGCAATTGATCAAACAATTCATCAATCCTATTGCAAAGGGTACTTGTTCTTGACCGTTACTTGATTCAATTTCCTATAATCAATACACATCCTCAAGCTTCCATCCTTCTTTTTCACAAATAGAACTGGTGCTCCCCAAGGTGAAACACTTGGCCTAACAAAACCCTTGCCCAACAATTCTTGCAACTGAAGTTTCAACTCACCCAATTCTGCTGGAGCCATCCTGTAAGGTGCAATGGAGATCGGAGCTGTCCCTGGAAGAAGCTCTATAGTGAACTCAACTTCCCTAATAGGTGGTAATCCCGGGATTTCTTCCGGAAAAACATCCGAAAATTCACACACAACGGGGATTCCCTCCACCCCTTGGGACTGTTTATCCTCCGTGATAAACGCTATAAAAGCCTCACATCCACTATGAATCAACCCGATTGCCTTAAGCACAGAAATGAACCCTGCTCTAGAAGGTTTCCTGATCCCCTGAAATATCAACTTTGCTTGCTCTCCTTGCAATCTGAATGTTATGATTTTGCTGAAACAATCCATGGTGGCATGATATGCTTCTAACCAATCCATGCCTAAAATGATGTGAAAATCATGCATGTCTAGAACAATAAGATTGGCTGGTAAACTGACATCTCCTAACAACACTGGACAGTTAGGGTAATAGGTTCTACACTCAACCTGTCTACCCACTGGTGTTGTAACAAGCAAGATATAATCCAATTGACTGTGTGGTGCATCAATCATCTTAACAAACATAGGAGATATAAATGAATGTGTTGATCCAGGATCAAATAAAATCTGTGCTTCTACTCCAACAACAAGAAGTTTACCTTCTACGACATCTCCTGCAGCTTCAGCATCTGCACGGTTGAGGTTGTAAAGACGTCCTTGTTGCTGTGGCCTAATCGGAGCCTGATTCTGCCTGCCTTTGGACATTTCTATTCTGCTGAGGTGGACGCACATTCTGATTCTGCCTTGCTTGCTGCTGTTGCTGAGGTGGTCTGACTTGATTCTGATGTGGTGCCTGATTCTGAGGAGGTGCTTGCCTCTGTTGCTGGTTTCTGTATTGCTGATTTTGAAGCTGTGGGCAATCTTTAATGGCATGGTTCATTGCCCCACACTTGAAGCAAGCTCCCGTGGCCTTACGACATTCATGGGTCTGGTGGTTCTTGCCACAATGAGCACAACCTTGGGCCACTATATTCTGCTCTTGCTTTGGCTTCTTGTTATGGTGCTGAGATCTCTGATTCTGCTGCTGGTAGTGCTGCTTCCTGTCTTGTATGATCATGTTATTGATATCTTCAAACTGGTATGCCCTCTTTACAGCCTCATCAAAAGTAACTGGTGGAACTACCCCAATGGTATCTCTCATGATAATGGGATTTAGTCCCTCCAAGAACTTATTGATCTTTTTCTGCTCCGTATCAATAAGCTCTGTAGCATACCTAGCAAGCCTCTCAAACTTAGTAACATACTCCAACACGGTCAAGTTGCCTTGCTTGAGTTGCTGAAACTCAATGGCCTTCTGTCTCTTGATGTGTGAAGGAATATACTTATCCTGAAATTGGGTTTTGAAGGCTGCCCATGCCTCCTCATTTGCCATGGCCATGTAGGGTTCTTTCACTGTTTGCCACCATTGGTCTGCTAGCCCATAGAATAAAGAAGCTGTAAGGTTCACTTTCTGTCTGCCTGTGCAAGTGAAGACATCGAAGATTTTCTCTGTATTGGACAACCAGTCATCAGCTACAAGTGGGTTCTCTTGGCCCGAGAACTCTTTGGGTGCTCTTTTCCTAAACCTCTCAAACAATAGGTTGGGATCATGCTCCCTATTGTTTATAACAATATTGGGTGCAACTGGTGGAGCCTCTTGTCTATTCTGGAGAACCTCCAGAAGTTGCCTCTGCACCTGTGCCATTTCAGCATCCTTTTTAGCCATTTGTTCCTGAAATCTGTTTTGGGCTTCATTTGCTTGTCTCTGTTGTGCCAACATAGCCTGCATGAGCTCTTGAAACTGATTTGCTGTAGGAATGGCAGTTTGATCATTCTCATTTTGGTTACTAGCAGAAGCATTGTTCGGTAGAACTCTTCTAGGAGGCATTGCTGTAAAACAAAACGTTAGTACACAATAAATATAGTCAAATGGTTTCCTAGACGTCACACTTAACAATTCTAACGAATTCACGAACTCTCACCACGATCCTAAGATCTTTCTAGTTTCTTTTAAGTGCCTGAAACAAGTCCCGCTCTGATACCAGTCCTGTCGCGACCCCGGACCGAGGCGGTCGCGGCAGATGATAAAGTGTAATATTTAAGATTATTTGAAAGATGATTAAACCTCCCACAGGTTCCCACGGTGAGGGTTCCAAAACAAACACGCATGGAACAACCAACTCACACGATTAAGTATGCGGAAGCGCGTGGCAAATCACATCTTAACAAGTCATGACAAAATATAAGCATGACGTCATCAAGACTAAAATGATATCAGAATGAAAACATAACGAGGCATTCCCATAATACTTCAAGTTGTAAAGTTAACAAAGTATATTAAGTTATTACACTTCCCAAAATAAGAGGCCAACAAAGGCCAATACAATTCCAAAAGTATATAAAAATCCCATAGAAGTGATCCATCGAGACTCATGACCCATCCAAACGTCTACATGACGTCGTCGGGTTGCCACTCACGTGCTAAGGCAGGCCCAACGGCCTCCTCCTCGCACTCCGCCTCAAAGGGAGGGTCTCCTGCACCTGGTCACCAAAATACAAGCATCAAACACGACGGTTTGGCAAGAAATCATTTTAAGTGAAAGCATGTAAAACAAGGTTTAATCGAGAATATACTGAAATACTTTACTGAACGTAAAACAATACTTACGAAACACTTTTCTAAATCGAAGACAAACTAACATGAATGCATAACATATATATCATGAATAGTAAATCCACAAAGAGCCCATCCTTTCTCTATCATTTATAAATGAAAAGAGTAAGCACGCACGACAAGCACAAATATACATAATATAGCACGACACGATTCCCACAAAAACGGGATTCCGGCCGCGGAACCGGACACGCACGATGTGTAATAAATACACTACTAATCTGCAGTTAGTTCACATGTTTAAGGACCCCCAGACAGTGGATCAGACTGAAAGGGCAGTCCAAGCTCTGTGGTGTTCACTTGAGTTCATGAATGCACAAAACACGCTAAACACGATTCAAACATATCGAAAATAAAAGGGAAAATCACTTGTCACGACAAGACGAGGCACGACTAGTAAAATGCATAATATATATGCTCACAACTTATAGAAGTGATCCCCATTTAATACTTGAAACACATCTTAGAACGAGCTTGCAAACTTGATTTCAAAACGAGTACACGATGTAACTTGCGGTCTTAAATCAACGCTTAAAACACGATAATTTTATCAAGTACATACTTAGGCTATTCATTGACCATTGGTTGATTGGAAATCTATGTTTAAAATACAAGGATTGGTGTCCCCGAAGTTAGTGCATAGCATGGAGTTCCATTCACACAATGTCTATTTAAAGTCCTTAATATAGCCTAGTTTTCAAATTTTAAAAGAAAAAGCAAATGGGCAAAAATCTGCATAAACAGTAAAATCTCAGTGTGCCCGGTCGACCGCGCCCTTGGCCGGTCGACCGCGTACACTGTGAGCCCGGTCGACCGGCCAAGTCACAGTCGACTCAAAGTTGTAACTTTTAATCCGTGAATAGTGTTTTGGTCAGGTTCCAGAGAACCTGACCCTGTGTTGCCGGTCGACCGCGCCCCTGGCCGGTCGACCGCGTGAACTGCAGGAACAGTCATTCCCGCAGTGCAGCAGGTCATCTAACTGGGACCAAAATCCAGTGTCCCCGGTCGACCGCGCCCTTGGCCGGTCGACCGCGTACACTGCGGAAATCAGAACCCAGTTCAGATTTCTGCAGTGCACTGGTCCTTCTTCCATTCCTTTCTTTTCTACAATCTTTCCAACCTAATTAGCAAACTAACTACATGAATGAAACATGCTATCAAGGCTCACATTGGTACATTATTTCAAACTTAAATCAAGTAATAAACCTAGAATCCATTTCATAAACCTTCAAACCCTTTCTTGTCAAAACAAATCCAAACTTCAACCAAAACAAGACTCATTTCAAAAATATGAAATCTGAAAGTTTGGAAAGCTATTAGACATGCTTGCATTATCTAAAATAAGATCACAATCATGAAAACCTAATAAATCAAAACATTAATACCAAATACAAATCCAAGAACACACATGCACAACAACTTAAATAGATCACTTGCCTTAGCCAAATGAACACAAGATCTTCTTCAAGCACTCCTAACCAAAGGTCAAGCCAAGAACTACAAAATACCCATGAAATCCATTCAAAAAACTCACCCAAAAATGCAACCCAACACAACCCATTTCAAAATAGGGGTTACAAGTTAGAAAAACATGATCTCTAAGAGTAGAAAGAACTCCATTAAAGAGATGGTTGAAAGCTCTTACCTAGAGGTGCCCAAACGAAATGCAAAGAAGACAATGGAGATCTTTCTCACAAGGAAACTTCAAGAAAATGGTATAGATGGAAAGCTTGTCTTGAGAGGAAGAAGATGGTGGTTTTAGAATTTTATTTGGAGACTTATAGCTCTTGCATTCATGAAGAGAAGGAGAAGGGAAAAAGAGTTTTTTTTTTAATCTAGGGCAAGGAAAAGTTGCAGGATTTTTTTGTTTGTGGAATGGGGAAAGGGAAAGGGGAAAGTAACTTAAGTGTTTAGACAAGTGGGTCCCCTTTAGTGCCAATCTTGCATGAGTCAAAACATGAGCTTGTGGGCCTCAAATGAAGTTGACGAAGAAGGATAAAACGATCCTCGAAATATCCAGTTTCCAAAAAGTATATTTTTGACATGGTTTTGGGATCTCAAAAATCGTGTCCAAATTTGAGTGTGAAAAGGCTATTTTACCCTTTTTGGCCAAAACTTGAGTTTCTGGGCTTCAAACACAATTGAGTTAAACACGAAAGTTGCACATAATCATAAAACCAATCAAATGAAATGAAAATCACGATTAACACAAAACCAAACACAATCTTCCCACGCTTGCACGTACACCCAGGCCTTCCTAAGTGAGCCTAATAAACACTAAACGTTCTCGAACTCCCCCAAAGCTATATAACCATGACTAAAACTAATCACATTCTAACCCACGATAACTAAACCCAAATCAAGACTAAGCACACACTAAGCAAACACTATTGGGTTAATCCTGGGTTGGGGTTTGACAAGTAAGGTACTAACTGACCTAGGTTTGGGGTTGTCCGTCACGTATAGAGTCCATATGGTCCATCACAGCGGATTTACGGGCTTGAGATGCCTATAGGGTTATTTGGTGCTTCCGAAGTTATTGGCACCTCAAGGTCCCGCTTGCCACCCACATGGTCCCATACGGGCCCCATATGCGAATCCGGACCACCCGTGGAAAGGTGCCAAGCTCACACACACCTCCTCATCAAAAGCCAATTCTAACCTATTAATCACCTAGGCTAAGGGTCGTGATCCTAGGGTTGAGGGTCCCAAATTTCTAAAATTTCATATTCTAGGATTATGTAATTGGTCGATCATGAACCCTTCCTTGGTCAACCGAAGAGTCTGGGTTTGTCATGTAGGTTCGATGGGAACCTGAGGCAAGAAACCTAAGACATACAAATAATGTGCTCGTTCGACCGAGACCCCATCTTCGCTTGACCAAAGGACTTCAGAAGCGAACCTAGAATGGGTTCGTGGTGGGTTCAAAGGGGGCCATTCCCCTTGCTTCAATGAAGACTTCTACATCCTATTAGGGCCTTCCCATACTACCTAATCCACCTATTCATTCTCCGTTTAAAGGCCATTAATAAAACATCATAAAACCCATTAATGACTAACCGATCACCATTAACATACTAAGAGCTTGAAAGAGCGGGACCTACACAATGAATGCCATGAATCAATCAACAAAAGCACAAAATAGCATTACAACACATATTCACTTGCCTTTCCCTATATGCAGAAAACCCCTTTCCTTGGAGCCTAGGGTTTGTCCAAATGTTAAGATTCACACTTTCCTTCACCAAACCAAGCCTCTAATCCCTTCCCATACATGCCAATAAGAGACAAAAAAAAAAAAAAAAAAGAAAGAAACATCTACAAACATGAATGCATGAACCTAGTGAACAAGCAAGAAAGCTACATGAAAAGTGGGTACTTACTAGTAAGAAAAAGGAAGAAGGAGATGATGGGGAGAGCCTTAGGAGCTTGAGGAAGACCTTGGATGGAGCTTGGGACCCTTGGAGTCTCTAGCTTGGTGATGGAGAGAAGAGAGGAAGTTTGGGAGTAGAGAGAAGAAGAGAGATTGTAGAGAATGAAAGAGGGAAATGAATCTTAGGGCTTTTGTAAAGATTTTTGGGGAAATTTCAAATAAGACTTTTTAAGGTTCTATTTCTTTATCAGAATTCCAAGAATTCATGTCTGGGAGAATTTCAAATTCTCCAAGCCTGTTTCTTTACTAGAATTCCTGACTAGAATTCTAGTGGTTGGGGTTTTTGAGACATCCCTTGGCATTTCCAAGTCCCTAGTTTCTTGACAAGAATTTATGAATTCCAGCACATGATAAGTCTCAACTGGCCTTAGGAATTCAGGAATTCCACATTCTTTGCATATTGGTGGAATTCCAAAATGTTCATGCCCTAGGAGGATTTAGGAATTCTACCTTATCTAGGAATTCAAAAATTCTCTAGACAAGAATTCCTGGAATTTTAGTAAATGAACTTGAAGGTGGAATTCTAAATCCCTCTTTTTATGGAGAATTTGAAATTCCAGCAAATGGTATAGAGAGCGGAATTCCAAGAATTCCAAAATGTTTTTGGGTGGTTGGAATTTAAAACTCTAATGAAAGAAACACGGCATTTCAAATGCCAGGGGAGAAGAGGTCACATCATGTCCAAAAAAACTCCAACCTCCCAAATTCTAGTAAAAAAAATTCGGTAAAGAAATAGGCCCAGGTTTGGGGGGAGTTTATAACACCTTTGGCTAAGGATATGGGCTCAGGGGTGGGTCTTGGGCCAAGGTGGGTTCAATAATGGGTCAACGTGAGTGCTATGCATGATGCTCTATTTAATGCACCCCACTCAACTAAATCTAGCGATTAGGCCACTAAGCTCGGTCTCGCCCACACTAATCCCTCCACTAAACCTATTGAATTAAGCATATTAAATCCAACTAATTAACCTAAATCCTATTTGTGTGGGGATATCTACATGACACCGAGATTGTCATCCCATCTCAACTTGGTCAACACCACCTCGGTTGGCACCATCTCACCTCGGTCAAGCACCGCATCGGTCCTCGCCTCAGCACTTGAGCTAGGCACCTCAGCATCTCATCTCAGCAATAGTGCCACACTTTCACCTCAACCAGGTACTTCACCTCGGCCAAGTACCTCCATCTCGGCCAGGGACTCCCACCTCGGTCAGGTACTTTCACCTCGGCCAGGTACTCCCACCTAGGCAGCAGTGCCAGAATGCTTATCAAGATGAGTACAGATATTTGTACCTCTATGGAGACTCAACCACGTTACAGAACGTGTTGAGTAATGATGACATGCATCGGGTAGAGATAAAAAGTTGTCATTATCTGGTGGATACGTCTACATCAAGCCACCAGGGAAAGGTCCGATGGGACTGCAATTAAAGAAGTATGGTCCGATGGGACTTCATGTTCAAGAGTCAAACTCTCAACCTATATAAAGAGCAAATCAGTTACGCTCAAGGGACAGGGGGAAAAATAAACATATACGGAGATATCTCTTTTTCTCTTTTTCCTTGATCATTCATTGCGTTATTGAACTAACTTAGGCATCGGAGGGCTGACAGCAGCCAGGGTCTTCTGACCCGCTCTTCTCCTCCCCTTTCAGGTTTTCAGGCAACTGATCCTTCCTAAAGAAGTTTTTATATCATCTAAGTAAGTCCGTGAGATTTTTTGCACTTACAATTGGCGCTGTCTGCGGGAATTTAAAGAACTAAAACGCCATGCCGCCCAAAGCTAAGAAGATCGACAAACATTCTCAGGCTTTACCAACACAGCAGTCACCAGTGCTGCAAGGAATAGCGCTGTCTCAAAGACGACGGGCGGAGCGACGAGAAGCGCCTCCAACACAGCTCCCAGTGACATTGCAAGAGCACCCGCCACCCTCCCGTCTGAGAAGGACCGAGGCCAAAACTCATCTGACGGAAGCCTTCGGGGCAGGAACTTCGAGGGGAGTAACAGCGCCCTCTCGGCGGAATAATTAGTTAGCCAAGTGTCCCCAACAACGACCGACACCCCCTCGACAGAACCAAACCAGGGGCAGACCCCGCCTAGCAAGAGCTCCCTAGCGAAACAGGTCCCAACGCATGTCGTACCTCATTAATCCCGCCACCAAGCTGAAGGAGACGAGGAAGATGACCACAATCCTCGTGTTGAGGACATCAGAGCCCAGAATGTCGTTATCCAGGAGAAGGACAAGTTGATTCGTCAGCTCCAGCAGCAACTGCGAGAGGCAGCGACAAACCAAGCTCCCCCCCCCCCCCCCCCGACTTCATTCAATTGCACAAGGTTCGAGGCGGATCTTGGATAACAAGAGACGTCACCGAGCTTGTGACGAAGGCTCAAGCAGCAGCCACAACTCCAAGAAGTCGCGCCAGGAGCCGGAAGCCAGTGATAATCTGAGAAGATGGCTTGATCGTCACACCAAGCAAACCGTCCAGCATAAAATGGAAATGGTCGGTTTCACTCCCAATCGGCTGGATATTCACGGCGACGAAGACCACGACGCATCTCCCTTTTCTCAAGAGATAAGGGACTCCATCCTCCCAGAGAAGTTCAGCTTCCCGAGATTTACTCTCTATGACGGGACTTCGGATCCTGCTACACACCTCCGACATTTCACCCAGCGAATGACGGTTTGGGGAGACGTCGGGCACCTGAACTGCAGAGTATTCTCCTCCAGTTTAGGAGACCTTCCCCTCAGATGGTTCTGCGCGCTTCCTAAATGATCAATTTCCATTTGGTGGCAGCTCAGGAGTTCGTTCCTAGAGAAGTTTCAGGCGCAGAGAGTCATCCCAAGGTCGAACAATGATCTGATGGCGGTCATGATCAAGCAGAATGAAAACGTCACTAAATTCGCGAAGCGATTCTGGACCATCTATAGCCAGATCGAGGACGCCAATGACGAACTAGTCGTCATGTGCTTCAAAGAGGCCCTCCTACCAGGAAACGATCTTCGAAGGGAACTTGTACGCTACCCCGTGACCACAATGAAAGCATTGATGGCTCGGGTAAATCATTTTATTGAGCAAAAGGAGGATGAGGTCCTAGCTCAGGAGAACTTTGGTCTCAAACAAGACAGGCCCTCAAAGAGATTCTTGTGGAAGGATTAATCTTCAAATCTTGCTTCGTTACGGAACTCGGCACTCATCACTCAGGCTTGATATGAGTACCAGCCTCTACATAAAGAGCTTCGGGGCTTCGGTGATAGCACCAGCCTCGATGTCTCAAGCTCGATAAGAGTACCAGCCTCTACATATAGAGTTTCGGGGCCTTGGTGATAGAACCAGCCTTGATGTCTCAGGCTTGGTAAGAGTACCAGCCTCTACATATAGAGCTTCAAGGCCTCGGTCATAGCACCAGCCTTGATGTCTCAGGCTCGGTAAGAGTACCAGCCTCTACATATAAAGCTTCGGGGCCTCGGTGATAGCACCAGCCTTGATGTCTCAGGCTCGGTAAGTGTACCAGCCTCTATATATAAAGCTTCGGGGCCTCGGTGATAGCACCAACCATGTTGTCTCAGGCTCGGTAAGAGTACCAGCCCCTATATGGAGCTTCTCAGCCTCGGTGATAGCACCAGCCATGATGTCTCAGGCTCGGTAAGAGTATCAACCCCTACATGGAGCTTCGCGGCCTCGGTGATAGCACCAGCCTTGATCTCAACAGCTTTGCGAGATCGGTGACAGCACCAGCCTCAACTCGGACAGCTCCGGCAGTGGCCTCTGTGACAGCACCAGCCTTAGCTCAGACAGCTCCGGCAGGGGCCTCGATGACAGAACCAGCGTTGACTCGGACAGGTCCGGCAGGGGCCTCGGTGACAGCACCAGTCTCAGCTCGGACAGTTCCGGCAGTGGGCTGGATGACAGCACGGGCCTTGGCTCCGACAACTTCAATCATAATAGCTTCAATTCTTGCCAAGCTACGAAGAAAAGCCCTTAAACGGTCAAGACACCCCTATTACAGAACTCGGTAGTCCCAGCTTGGTTACAGAACCAGCTGCTAGTCAGGCTCGGTTACAGAACCAACCATTATTTGAGCTCGGTTAAAGAACTAGCTCCAGCTTAGTTACAGAACCAGCTTCAATTCAAGCTCGGATACAGAACCAGCCATTATTCGAGCTCGATTAGAGAACCAGCTCCAGCTCGGTTACAGAACCAGCTTCAATTCAGGCTCGGTTACAGAATCAGCTATTATTCGAGCTCGATTAAAGAACTAGCTCCAGCTCGGTTACAGAACCAGCTTCAATTCAGGCTCGGTTACAAAACCAGTCATTATTCGAGCTCGGTTAGAGAACCAGCTCCAACTCAGTTACAAAACCAGTTGCTATTCAGGCTCGGTTACAGAACCTGCCATTATTCAAGCTCGGTTAAAGAACCAGCTCCAGCTCGGTGACAGAACCAGCTTCAATTCAGGCTCGGTTACAGATTCAGTCATTATTCGAGCTCGGTTAGAGAACCAGCTGCTATTCAGACTCGGTCACAGAACCAGCCATTATTTGAGCTCGGTTAAAGAACCAGCTCCAGCTCGGTTATAGAACCAGCTTCAATTCAGGCTCAGTTACAGAACCAACCATTATTCGAGCTCGGTTAAAGAACCAGCTCCAACTCGGTTATAGAACCAGCTTCAATTCAAGCTCGGTTACAGAACCAGCTGTTATTAAGGCTCAGTTACAGAACTAACCATCATTCCAGCTCGGCTATAGAACCAACTATCTTCCCAATTCGGTTGCAGAACCAACAATACAAAATCACCTTGTTACAGGACTCAGCAGCCATCCCGATGAAGCAAGTTCGGTTGCAGAACCAACTACGCAAAGCACCAACTTATGGAACTCGAAGAAGCAAGTTCGGTTGCGGAACCAGCTGTAAAGTTCTCTCCACCACTAAGGCAAAGCTTGCAATACTATACACGCCCCGAACTCAATATACAGAATGACTCCCCCATCATAATACTTAGCTCCCGACCTCCAAGAGTTAGGGAACTGTAGGAGGTCAGGAGGTAGGGGCAATTGTGTGGGGATATCTACATGACACCGAGATTGTCACCCCATCTCAGCTCGATCAGCACCACCTCGGTCAGCACTATCTCAGCACGGTCAGCACCATCTCACCTCGGTCAGCACCGTCTCACCTCGGTCAAGCACCACATCTGTCATCGCCTCAGCACCTAAGCTAGGCACTTCGGCATCTCATCTCAGCAATAGTGCCACACCTTCACCTCAGCTAGGTACTTCACATCGGCCAAGTACCTCCATCTCGGCCAGGGACTCCCAACTTGGCCAAGTACTTTCACCTCGGCCAAGCACTCCCACCTAGGCAGCAGTGTCAGAATACTTATCGAAGCGAGTACAGATAGTTGTATCTCTATGAAGACTCAACCACGTTACAGAACGTGTTGAGTAATGATGACATGCATCGGGTAGAGATTAAAAAATTGTCATTATCCGATGGGACTGCAATTAAAGAAGTATGGTCCGATGGGACTTCATATCCAATAGTCAAACTCTCAGCCTATATAAAGAGCAAATCAGGTACGCTCAAGGGACGCGGGGGGGGCGGGGAGGGAAATAAACATATACAGAAATATCTCTTTTTCTCTTCTTCCTTGATCCTTCATTGAGTTATTGAACTAACTTAAGCATCGGAGGGCCTTGCGCTAACAGCAACTAGGGTCTTCTAACCCTCTCTTCTCCTTCCCTTTCAGATTTTCAGGCAACCGATCATTCCCAAAGAAGTTTTTATATTATCTAAGTAAGTCCGTGAGATTTTTTTGCACTTACGCTATTATTCAGTGATTAACCCCTAATTAAGGCCAATGGTTTAGGATTTAGGGTTGTAGAGAGCTCTCAAAGAAACATCAAGCCACGTAATAACGAAACAAAAGAGAAACAACACAGTAGAATTTGGCAACCGGCCAGCACAATTGACAGCAACACAGCAACCACAGGGAGAAAGAAATAAGATCGAAAGAAAATATGATACCATGTAATGTCTATTGCAGTTCAATCGCACACGTGTTGTATTCTCATTATCTGTATATGCACTTTGTTTTACATCTGGATAGCAGATTTACAAGCAGAGACTTATCTCTTGTATATTTGAACTAATTTAAATGAGAGAACTCTTATATTTCAAAATTTGAACATGGATAAGATGTTATCCTGGGATTTGAATTCAGATGAGATAACTGAGCCATCTTTGGAGAGTTCTCGGTTGATCTGCTAACAATTGAAATCACAATGTGCTAATTATAAGTTGGGGGCGTCAATATTTGGAGAAATTCCCAAAGATCTTAGGATTTGCTAATTACAACTTGCGCAGTAGTTCTTAAAGACCAATTACCTACACAACCTAGTATAGGAATGATAATTTGGGTCCACCGGATGCAGTGGGTCATTGTCTAAAGGCCCAATTATATGGGCCATCCTTGCCTGCCAATTAACTCTAGTGGAATGGGCCCACGCCTAACTTTTAGGCCAACACCCTGGGTTAGGCCTACTATTAGACCTGATAACTAAGTGACTCTGTCTTGCGTTAGCTCAAGCACACCAAGCACAATCCATTTGCCACTAGCTAACATATGGTTCAAAACTGGAGAGAGAGAGAGAGAGAGGTCTATCTTCCGTTCAACAAAACCAATGTTATAGAAGTCCAACAAAAGCAAAAAGTAAGACTACTTGTTGGACACTACACCAAAAGTCGAACAAGGCCAAAAACTGGCATTTTCATTGTCGACAAGCATGTGGGTCCTGCTTTCATATGTTTATATCATTTACTGCTACCAAACTGTGAAGTTTTAATTTTTAGCCAAAAGAAACTTGTGGACTTTAAGACTTTTAAATAATAATAATGTATACTTTCCTTATAGTGTCTTGTCGACATCTTCTAAATAACTAATAGAATTGAAATGACCTTTGTCTTTGATTTAAAAAACATGAGTTTGACACTATCTACCATTCCGAATTTCTGAAGCCTAACTAGGGATTTTCATCAAATCAGTCGATCAATGTGCTTTGACTTGTTAGTTTGTAGTTGATCAATAAGCTTTGACTTGTTAGTTCTGAAGAAGAACAGATATAATTTGGTAAAACTGATTTACGTCAGTGATTTGGAGTTAAATCTCCGTTAATAGAGTACGATGGGATAGATAGACAAGATCAACAAGAATATTATCTTAATCTAATCCTAACTACCAAATAGATCTTAACGAATCTGGTCACAGAGGTTAATGAGATAATTCTTATTTAATTTGATGAGCTTATTCTGCCGAGAAGCATCCATGCGTGGTATTGTGCAAACGCATCTTGGGGCACACCTGAGACCATGCCAATTTCTGTAGCGAAAAGTGCAAGAGGATTAAAGAAGAAGAAGACCGTTATCTTCAATTACATATATAAAGACAGCAGGTGACACGACCCGAGCCCAAGATTAAGGTTAAATCCAAGATAATCCCGAGTCGTGATTCATACTTACTCCCGTAAACTTCATTCACATAAAATTCACAAGGGATATTAATTACACATTATGCGGAATATAACAAATATACATTGCTTATATATAAAACAAAATTCATTTACATTATGTACAAAATTTATCACTTGCATATTTAAATACAATGCAAGGATCAAAAGTGTGAAACGTTTCAAAACCACTTTCTACAAAATTCTCATTTCCATTCTACTAATCCTCCTGGAGGAACCGGAGTAGTCTCTTTCGCTGACGCTTAGGCCTCAGAAGGACCGACATAGGCAGCTGTGCCTGTAATGCCATCAATAACACTATGAATTTGACAATTCAGCAATGTATAAACAGATACATGATTTTAATATGCTAATACATAATTTCATTTGTCCAATCCAAAGTTAGACCAATACAATTAACATTTAATTCAAATCAATATGAGTCTTTCATTTTTTTGGCAAACCTACAATAGCATTTCATTTCAATTCATTTACCATCTTCCTAATAAGGAAGGATTACCATCTTCCATACGGAATGATTCATATAATGTGGGATTTATCAGTGCCTGGGCCAGGGACAACTGCTATCACATGGAGTTCCGGAACACTCCCATATAATTTGCTACAGCAGAAATAGCTCCAATGAGCTTATAGAAATCACTATGTAGTACCAGACTCAAAAATAACATTTAATTTTGTTCAATAACAAATAAATGGATATAATTAAATAAACAATCCATTTCAATTCAAATTATTATCCATTTTGGATATTGATCCATTCAATGTACAATTTCAATTAAATAATACTAACCATTCAGGTGTAATCCTCAGTTGTTTAATGTACGTATTATTTGCGATAAACATCACAATATATGTGAATTTTGTACGTTAAAGTCCCATTAATTAACACCCATGGAAGCAAAACAACATTAACAACCTTGATTAAATCAAATGGCTCTTTTCTTACAATTCAGAATTTAAATATGAATTTCTATTAACTCAGATTAACCCATGTTTCAAACCAGGAATAACATTCTTAAAAGAATCTAATATACTTTCAATATATTTGATTGACCATTTGGTCAAACAAACTCAATCGTTGATTAACTAAACACAATTTAATGACCGACTCTAATCACTAAATATTCTTAATTAAAAGAAGAAAAACCGAATTCTAATAAAGAAAACAACCTGACAACGTCGTTTCAGGTTCGCTCGAGCGAATATGTGTTCGCTCGAGCGGACATTTCACAGAACATTGGTAGCTCGAGCAACCAACATTACATCCTCAAGCGATGACAGAGTTATCAGATAGAAGCATGTTCATTCGAGCGACTTTCCATTCGCTCGAGCGAACATTCACAGATGATAGTACGCTCGAGCGAACTCTTCAGAATTCCAAATCCGAAATTCTTAACAGTTCTCTCATTTCATTCAAACCATTCACAACCTGCATATAAAACATGGAACCTCATGTTCCCTCCCTTAATCATCATCTATAAACCATAAAAACACTTCTTAATCCATTATTCAATCACTATAAACATCATTCAAACAATCCACATATCATTCAATTCCATACACACTAATAAATACACATCTAATGACAAAACTGATAGCAATTAGCAAATTAATCATAAACATTGTTATACTTGCCTCTAGCTATGAATTAACACAAAAACCCCTCTCTTGCAATCTCTACTCGATTCAAAATCACCAACTTCCAAACTCTACTTCCATGAAAGCATCAAAAACAAATTTCTCATAACTACTTAATCTACAAATCATTCCAAATCACTTAATAGAACTCAAAAGTTCCATAAAAATAACTAAACACTTACTTGACAATTTGTTCAATGGAAACTTGAGATCTTCTTCAAACTTTAACTCCAAAAACTCAACCAACTTGATAAAAATGAAGGGGAAGATGACACAATCAAAATCCTTTCTTGAAATAACAAGCTTAGTTCCACTTCAACCATATAAGAAGAAGACACGAAGAAGAAAACTCAGAACTCTCACTCTCCCTATTGTTTCAGCTCAAGGAACCGACTGAAAATGGGTTTTAGGTTCATTTAGAGCCTTATAGAATGTAGTTTTACAACTTAACCCCCACTTTTAAGTTCATTTCAAGTTTGAGTCAAACCAAAGCTTATATGACTCATTTCAAGTCAAATGAAGATGAGTATTTTATGAAAGTTGTTGTACTCGTCGAGATACACACACTGGTATCAAGTTTCACCACATTCGACGAAATACGCATAAATCAATATTTACAGAAAAGTCCTCAACTTCACTAATTTGGGCACAAATTCAATTCTATTGAGTTAATTTCTTTCAAACTTAATCTATTACACTTAATTGATCCTCTTGTGAACAATTTAACCCATTTTGATTACTAATCACATTTAATTTGATCAATCATGCTTAATTTACTTTAATCTCGATTAATTAGAGTTAATCTTGATTAACTCGGGATAGGGTGTAACAGCAGGTCCTTCTATGGGAGAGTGACACGTGGTGCATCTTCAAACTTTTTGCCATCACGTAAAATATCTCAATGCAAATCTTAGATATTCTTGAAATAAGATCATATCCTTTCCCTAAAACATAACATACAAAAATAACTTCTCTTTAGTTTACTTCAAGGGGCCCTATGTATTATTAAACAAACAAAAAAAAAAAAAAAAGAATAAAGACTCTTTGGCTATGATTTTAGTGATCGGTGGGGACCATTGTGGAAGCCAATTAATTTTAAAATCCAAACTTAATATATAATCATTTATATTTTACCTAAATAGATTTTCTTTCATGAGTCTTCATCTTTATCGGGATTTTTTTATTATCATTTATATTTACTAATTTAACCAAATAAATCTATGAGTCCCGTTTTGAAATTCAAGTCTTCTTTATTTCCAAATTCACAATTTACGGTGGCCACTTTTTTTTATGCCAACACACAAAGAGCTTTTTTTATGCCAGAGCGGGGGCCACTCTCATAGGTTGTATTCTGCTACTTTTTTCTCCTTATTTTCCTTTTAATATTCAGTAAGATTAATCTGTGGGGGCCATTATGGATATTTTTCTCCTTATTTTTCTTTAGATATTTGGTAGGATTAATTAATCTGTGGGGGCCATTGTGGAAGCCAATTAATTCAAAAATCCACATTTAATTCTGAAATGACACTCAATTTGTGGCTAAGCACAAATATAATCAAATGAAGGTCATAAGATCTTTACTATTTACTTGATCTTTCCCTAAATATTTTTAGTTGCCTAAAATTTCTCTAATGAGTTTTCATCTTATTATGAATTATATATTAATATTTATTTATAATTTATTTAAATATAGAAATATTTCTAATTAGAAATTTTAATGATTTTACACGGCTTATTGCACTAGTTTATTAACAAAACTCTGAGTCCACAAGGAAAAACTGGGGAAAACTAATTAGAACTGAATTTCGTCTTGCTCTCCATTTGAGCACAGTAGACTTTGTTAGTGCCACATTTTCAGGTGCACTGTTTTTATTGTTAATTTCATGCCAAAGAGTTCCGAAGACATTGTCTCTTAAGTACTTCAAAGAAGATTCAATTCAAGAGGACTGTCAAAGCTTTTTGGAAAGGCCAGGATTCATCAAAGATCAACATCAAGCTGTGCCAACCAAGATCAGGTAATTGGGACCGAAACCATGCCCCTAAGTGACCCTAAAACCCCTAGGCTAAATTATTATATTGAAAGGTTTTAGATGATATTTTTGAGCCTGTTTAAAACTCAAAAATGACCCCAGATTTCAGCCAGCCGACCTCATGCGGTTAGCAGTTCACCCCCTAAGTCCACCTGTCATAAGGCATCCAACATGATCATAACACCAGGTCACATTGAGGCTTAGTAAACATGAGTATGTATAGAAACTTAACAATAAACAATGTTTTATATAAATTAATAAAGAAATGTTAAGTTGTCAAAACCGGTGTGCTTTTGATTTCTTTAATAATTTTTCTACAAAAGTTCCCTCATATTCATACTCATAATTCTTATAAGGCCTCACCAAAACTTTGCTTATGTCATGGTCTTTATCAAATTTCAAACGTAGGAATAGTGTTCTTGTCAGTACACCCTACCATGTCTTAAGTTACCATTGGAACTATCCGTTAGATTTTTTCTATAAATACTTGTAGCTTGTTTTCAACATAAGGGAGTCCAATTTTTGAAGAGCCTTTATTCCAAACTCTTGTAAACCTTTCCCAAGCTCTCAAAGCTTCTTCCAAACACACTTAGATCCTATCTTGGCAAATCCAAGGGCTTACTTAACTCTAAGGAGTGTGCTTTGAGAAGCCAAATCTAAGGTATCCTAATCCTTAAAGGTATCCCTCTTTTCTGCCTTAGAAATCAAACCTCTACAACTTGGTTATGCATCTCAAAGGAGTTTCATCATCAACACCAAGCTAGCTGGAAGAGGTAAAAAGCTTCGATCACGATCAAAAGCTTCTTCGAACACTTTCGATCTTCATCAAAGGCAAGTGTTCGCCCTCCATTCAAATTTATATCTTTGTGACAGTGGATTGAATCTGTGTGTGTCAACCACTCTAAAAATTGTTTGTGGGGATTAGATCTGTGTGATCGAAACTCAGTAACAAAATTGAGTTAGAATCAGTACTTGTGTAGTTTGATTCTTTATAGTGGAACCAAGGGACTGTGTGATCCTTGAGAGTGGATGTAGGTCTGTGTGACTGAACCACTATAAATCTCTTGTGTCATTTTTATCTCTTGTGCTTATTATCTTGTTTCAAATTAGAGTTTCTCTGATTATTTAAGCACACACACATTGAACTTATAATTCATACAAGTTATTTTGTTATGTGTGATTATTATTCCAAGTTGAGATTAAAAATTAGGCTAATAAGTTTGAGATTGGCATTAGAATTCCTTTTGTCCTATTCACCCCCCCTCTAGGACTTATTCATTGAACCTAGTTGCACTTTCAATTGGTATCAGAGAAAGGTTACTCCCTAAAGGTTTAACAACCCGGAGTGGATCTACTTCTTTTTACTAGTGCCAATGTCTAATCCAGAAGGTAGCGCAGTAAACAGACCACCATTGTTTGATGGTACTAACTATGCCTTTTGGAAAGCTCGAATGACCGTGTTTCTCAAATCCATTTGTGGTGAGGTGTGGGATGCTGTGGAGGATGGATGGACCCCTCCTACCTTCACAGCTGAAGATGGCACTGTCAAGCCTCTTCCAAAGGCCAGATGGATAGCTAGTCAAAAAGCTTTGAGAGACTATGATGCTAAGGCTTTGAATGCCATAACCTGTGCCATGAATGCTGAAGAATTCAAAAAGATTATGACATGTACCACATCTAGGCAAGCTTGGGAGCTGTTGGAAACAAATTATGAAGGAACCACCATTGTTAAGAGAGCCAAGCTCCAAATGCTAACCTCCCAATTTGAATCTCTGAGAATGAGAGAAGATGAAATGTTTGATGATTTTCGAACAAAGCTTATGGTAATCGTTAATGAGATGTGGTCACTCGGTGAGCAAATCCCTGAAGGCAAAGTTTGTAGCAAAATCCTTAGGTCTTTACCTGAAAGATTTCACTCCAAAGTGACTTCTATAGAGGAGTATAATGACCCTGAAACTATGAAAGTAGAGGAATTGTCGGGAAACATTAGAACCTTTGAGATGAAAATGAATAATGCTTCTAATAAATCCAAAGAAAAGAAATCTATAGCTTTGAAGGTCTCCCAACCATCTCCATCTAAAGAAGAATCAGGAAATGAAAATGAAAGTGATGATGAAAATGTTGCTTTACTTACTAAAAGATTCTTAAGACAATTTAAGAAAAAGACTTCTAAGTTTAATAGAAAGGAGAGACCATTTGATAAAAGTAAAAACAAAGCCAGCTCCTCTTCTAAGTATCAATCCAGAAAAGTAAAATGCTACAACTGTCAAAAGTTTGGTCACATATCTACTGAGTGTCCAATTGAAAAGAAAGATAAGAAAAAGACTCTTGTGGCAACATGGGATGACTCTTCAGAAACTGAATCAGACTCAGATGAATCACACAAAGATGAGACAGAAAATTACACTATACTAATAGCCAGAACAGTGTGTGATCCATCACTTGAAATATCAGAAAATTCTGGAACAACTGATATCGAGAAATCTGGGAATGAGTCTAAGTCTGATTATGACAGCTCAGAAAATGAAAAAGAAGATGAATATCCTCAAGTTTCATATGATAGACTTTATGAGGAAAGCTGCAAATTGATTGATGCCATGAGCAAACAAAAATCTAAGAACAAAGTCTTAAAAGACAAAATTGAAACCTTAACTGATGAAAAGAATATCTTAGCAACTGAACTAAAAGAAGTTAATTATAAATTTCAAATTGCTAATGAAAATTTAATCAAAATCAAAAGAGATGAAGAAGAAGCTTTGATTCTAAAAGAACTAAACAATCAATTAAGGGATGAAGTCACTTGTCTGAAATGGTTCAAAGAGAAGTATGAATATTCCTTTACCCATAGAGAAGAAAATTTTGAAAGACTTTTTAAAATGGGTAAATATCATAGAGACAAAACTGGGCTAGGATTCAACAAAGAAGATAAATCCAAACCTAATGCTTCTACTATGTTTGTGAAAGAAGAAGCTTCCTCCAGTAGTCAAAACAATTCTGAAATTACATGTTATTCATGTGGAAGCAAAGGACATGACAAGTATGAGTACAAAATAAAACAAATGAAAAGACAGTCCACCAAAACTTATGTCAACCCTCATAAACAGACTAAGACTTCTTTTCAAAACAATTCTATCAATCACTCTTTCTCTCAACAATTAAATATGTTGATGAAACAAATTGGTCTTCTAAAGTTGCAATTCCACAATCATACAAGAACTGTTAAACCTACTGAAAACTACTATAAGAAATCTTTTCACCAACAAAATCCTAACAAAGCTAAATCTCAAGGTCCTAGTGCAATCCCTGTCACCCAAAGATTCATATGGGTTCCCAAGAACAAAAGCCTAGTTGTTCACACAGCTTTTAAAGCTATTGACCAATCCTTGTGGTACCTAGATAGTGGATGCTCTAGACACATGACTGGGGATAGAGCACATTTCTCGTCTTTAAATGAATATGAGGGTGGAACTGTCACCTTTGGTGATGGAAAAGTTGCTAAAGTTGTTGGTAAGGGTACTTTGAATGTTCCTAACATGCCTGTTATTGAAAATGTTTTGTATGTCGTTGGTTTGAAACATAACTTGCTAAGTATTTCTCAAATATGTGATAAAGATCATGTTGTTAACTTTAGTAGTCTTGGTTGTGAGATTTCCAAAAATGGAAAGGTTATTCTAAGACGTCTTAGAACCAATGACAACTGTTATGTTATTAGTAACCACAAAGAATCATCCAGTTCATCCTGTCACATTGCTCATCTTGATGAAGCTTAACTATGGCATAAAAGACTTGGACATGTGAACTTTAGAGACCTATCCAAATTGAACAAGTATGTTAAGGGTCTTCCAAAAATCAGCAAAGAGTCAAAAACAGTCTGTGGAGAGTGTCAAAAAGGTAAACAAATCAGAAACTCTCACAAAAAGACCAAGTCTCTAAAGACCTCTAGATCTCTAGAGCTTCTCCATATGGACCTGGTTGGTCCAACTAAGAAAGAGAGTAAGGGGGTAAAAGATACTTTCTTGTTATTGTTGATGATTATTCTAGATTCACTTGGGTTGCATTTCTAAGAGAGAAATCTAATGCTTATGCTGAATTTAAAAAGATTGTGAAAAGGATCCAAGTTGAAAAAGGAAGAGCAGTTGCTCGAATAAGAAGTGATCATGGTGGTGAATTTGAAAATACGAAGTTTGAAAAATATTGTGATAAGTATGGAATTCACCATGAATTTTCTGCCCCTAAAACTCCTCAACAAAATGGTATTGCTAAAAGAAAGAATCGAGTCTTACAAGAAATGACCACAGTTATGCTTCATGGAAAGAATGTTCCTAGAGATCTATGGGCTGAAGCAGTTAGTACAACTTGTCACATCATAAACAGGGTATACTTGAGAACTGGCTTGGACAAAACTGCTTATGAATTATGGCATGAGAGAAGGCCCAACATTAGCTACTTTAAAATTTTTTGGTAGTAAGTGCTATATACTCAAGGACAGAGAACACTTGAGCAAATTTGATACTAAAAGCGATGAAGGCATCTTCATTGGCTATTCTCAAAACAGTCGTGCCTATAGAGTATTGAATTTAAACACTGGAGCCATTCAAGAATCCATAAATGTAATCATTGATGACAAACTAAATGATTTCAGTCATCAAGAAAACCCTGATAATGATGAGATAAATGTCTCAACTGAAAAACTGGATGAGTCTCCACTCTCTAAGGATTTGGTAAATGTGAAACATCATTCTATGGACCAAATTCTGGGAGATCCTTTGGCTGGTGTCAAAACTAGAAGACATTTAGAAAACATTGTTAGCTATCTTTGTTTTACTTCTACTTTTGAACCTAAAAATGTTGATGAAGCTTTTTCCGATGATAATTGGATAAATGCCATGCAAGAAGAGTTAAATCAATTTTCTAGAAATGAAGTTTGGGATCTTGTGCCTAGACCGGATGACAAAAATGTGGTAGGTACCAAGTGGATTTACAAAAATAAACTTGATGAAAATGGTACCATTGTTAGAAACAAGGCTAGGCTGGTTGCTCAAGGGTACTCTCAAATTGAAGGAATTGATTTTGAAGAAACTTTTGCTCCTGTTGCTAGACTTGAATCCATTAGAATCCTTCTTGCCATTGCTTGTTCTTTGAAATTTAAACTATACCAAATGGATGTCAAAAGTGCTTTTCTAAATGGTATTTTGGAAGAAGAAGTTTATGTTGAGCAACCCAAAGGGTTTGAAGACCCTAAGAAGCCTAACCATGTGTATCATCTTAGAAAGGCTCTCTATGGTCTGAAACAAGCCCCTAGAGCTTGGTATGAGAGGCTTACTCAATTCTTAATTGATCAAAGCTTTGAAAGGGGTAGTGTGGATAAAACTCTCTTTATTCAAACAAACAATGATAATATTTTGATTGCTCAAATTTATGTTGATGATATAGTGTTTGGTTCTACTTGTAATGATCTCATAGAAAAGTTTGCTAATCTTATGAAATCTTGAGTATGGTTGGTGAACTTAATTTCTTTTTAGGGTTACAAGTCAAACAATTGTCTAATAGACTGTTTATTTCCCAAACCAAATATGCAAAAGAATTAATCAAAAGGTTTGGATTAGACTCAGCCAAGCACATGAACACACCCATGAGCACAACACTCAAATTATCTAGAGAGTCGAGTGGTAAGAGTGTTGATTCTAGTCTGTATAGGAGCATGATAGGCAGCTTGTTATATCTTACAGCCAGTAGACCTGATATAGCATTCAGTGTAGGAGCTTGTGCCAGATATCAATCCGATCCCAAAGAAATTCATTTGAAAGCTGTTAAAAGAATCATAAGATATGTTTCAGGGACTTCAGGATATGCCTTATGGTATCCATATGACTCATCTACCTGCATTGCTGGATACTCAGACGCTAATTGGGCTGGAAATGTGGATGATAGAAAATCTACAAGCGGTTGGTGTTTTTACCTAGGAAACTGTCTTGTTGCTTGGCATAGCAAGAAACAATCATCCATCTCCTTATCTACAGCTGAAGCAGAGAATATAGCAACTAGCAGTGGTTGTACTCAAATGCTTTGGATGAGACAAATGCTCAAAGACTATGGTATTGAACAATGTAGCATGAACTTATACTGTGATAACACTAGTGCTATCAATATCTCCAAAAAAATCCCGTCCAACACTCTAGAACCAAACATATTGATATTAGACATCATTTCATTAGAGAATTGGTTGAAGAAGGAGTCATAGTTTTGGAGCATATTTCTACTGAGAAACAACTTGCAGATATTCTGACAAAACCATTGGATGTTTCAAAATTTGAAAATATGAGAAAATCCCTTGGTATTTGTGTTATTAAATAATTTCTTATTGTTTATTTGTTTTATATGTGTTAGTTTCATTTAGTTATTTTTATGTGTTTAATTTAAAAAAAAATTAAAAAAAAAATGAAACATATCATTTCTTAGGTCATGAACTTATTTCATAGTTCTGTAAAAAGCAAAATTCTGTTGTACTATCTTCTGCTGAGGCAGAGTATGTTGCTGGAGGTAGTTATTGTGCTCAACTTCTTTACATGAAGCAACAACTTGAGGATTTTAAACTTGTGTGCTATAAATCTTTCATAGAACCCAATACACCATTCTAGGACTAAGCATATTGAAATTAGATTTCATTTTCTTAGAGATCATGTGAAGAATGGTGATATTGTACTAGAATTCACAAGCACACACGATAAGTTGGCAGACATTTTTATAAAACCCCTGCCAGAAAATAGACTATGCATGATTAGAGGAGAAATCGAAATGATGCATGCCATGAATATTTATTGTGTATTTGTCTCAATGTCTTACAAAAACTTGAGACTTTTAGCCTCATCATTCAAATGCTTTTGCCTTTCATAGATCCTCATGCAATCCTTGTCCAAAGGATTAGGCAATCGAACTGAAGAGGTAAGCAAGGATTTTAAATTCTTATTCTGTTGCTTTAATTCTACTATTTTTCTGTTAGACTCGAGAAGAAGCCGTTGCAGTACATCGATCTCCTCAATAAGCTTTTCTTTATTGTGAGTTTTAGACTGCAACCGATCGGAAAATGAGACAATGGATGATGAGTATTGAGTCCCGAAACTCACAAGCTCATAAATGGCATCTTGATCCGATTTATTAGCCAAATCTCTCTCTTGTCGCCTTGGCATCATGGAACCTAAAACAGATGCAGATAAAGTTTGGGATTGAGGTAGAGAATACCTCATCTCCTGATCACAAGAAGTACTAAAAGGAAATTGATGAGCCA